>VURO01007766.1:3719-20396 GCA_015108175.1 Pelvicachromis taeniatus
CGTGAAGAAATTTAAAAAAAAAAAAAAAAAAAAAAGTCATCGGTCAGCGTAATGGTTTCTCTTCATTCAATATTTCGTTACCCAAGCATGTGGTTAGATGCTGAAATACGAACAGCACGCTACATTTTTAAACAGTGATGTTCACAATAAAGCATGCACTACAGTGAACTGGACCACTGAGGTTTCACCAAGATGACAGCTAGGATCCTTAAATTCTTGTCATCATCATCATAGCAGTCTTTTGAATGGCACCAGTCCCAGACCCAGGACAAATTTACTTACTCCCTGACAAATTAGCACAAATGTCACGCAGAAAAGTGGCAGTTCATGGGTTCAAGTATCTCTGGATCTTGTTTGAAACTGGAGGAAGAATGGAGTGGCAGACTGACAGCATCTACACTGATGTGAATGCTGTACCAGTCTGTTGTGGTGACGAGTGAGCTCAGCGTCAAGCTGAAGTTGTTGATTTACTGGTCGATCTATGTTCCTGTCCTTCCCTATGGCCGTGAGCTCTGGGTAGTGACCCAAAAGAAATGATTGCTCATTTCCACTGCTTTTATCAGCAATCAAGAAACGGTGTAATGGGTTCACCCTTAGAAATAGAATGAAGAGACTCGCCGTTCGAAAGAGGGTAGACCTGTGTAGACCTGCTAGTCCTTCACATCAAGAGGACACAGTTCAGGCAGTTTGGGCATTTGACTACAATACCTCATGGATGGCTCTTAGGTGAGGGGATTCTAGCATATCCAACTGGGAGGAGACCCAATGCCATCCTAAGACATGCAGGAGAGATTACACCTCTCACCTGGCTGTCTCCCATGACATCACTGATTAGAGTGCTGCATTAAGTCCCAGATAAACGGGAATGGATAGATTGAGAGATACCCTACTGGTTAAGGCAGCTAAGTTTGCAACAAAAGACCTGTCTTGTGTGACTCATACCAATCTTTGTAATATACAACAAAAGGCAATAAAAGATAAATTATGAAGACTTGCTGACAACCAAGAAACAAGTAATTGGATGGTCAAGTAATCTGCATTGGCCTGGTGAGCAATCATTAGTGCAAAATAAATTTCTTGGCCAGCATTTTATCTTTAAGAGCACTGTATGGGACCCTTCATTTAATGTCAGTGAAGACATTTAAGTTTTAGCCACTGCAACTCATTAAGAGATTAAGCTATATAATATCAGTCTTCATAATGACCCAATCACCCAGAGATGGGACATAAAGGTCTTTGGGCATAACGGTTTGTGGTTTTATCCCAACTAGAACGCTTCATTACGCCCCCAGTGAAATAACATGTCAGAATATTTTGCCTTTGCATTTTTGACAAGGTCAACTTCACGAGAGCATGTCTGATCCTGGTAATGCCTACAGTCTGATCACTGCAAATGCATGGTCTGACATTGTTTCTTAATCAGCTGCTCCACAGTAACCTATGGTTATCTGACAGCAATGTGTAGGAACAAATGAAATCAATGACTGTTTCTTGACATCTCTCACCATAATTACTACAAACTGGTGGGCTGGCATTTTTTGAACGATCAGAAAAATTCAGTTCATCATCAATATTATTTTAATCTCCTGAAGGCACAACAAACAGAGGTCCACGATCATGTATTTTTCTCCCACACCACATTATCAGCAACAGCATCTAAATATAAACATAGTGGCAACCGCAAGAGACACCAGTTATGGTTCTTTTGTTTTAGTGAAAAACCTAATACAAAAACATGTCCGCTTCCTTTTGTGGGAAAGCACAATCAATGGGAATCATTTGATTTTGGCTCTCGCAAAGAGCACAGAAAAACGTTAAAGTAGAACTGCAGGAACACAGTAAAGTGAAGTGAGATCATGTTTTCAGACCTGAGGAAGTGCTTGGCCATAACATGCTCGGCACAGGCACTTCCTCCACTGACAAACACTTTGAAGAGCACATGCTGCATAACTGTAAAGAGTAGAGGCATGGTATGAAGAAGAAGAAAAGAAAAAAAAAAAAAAAAGGCAAAGCCATATTTACAGTTAAAGCAAAAAGACAGTTGAAGGCATGGGGAAACTCATGTATTAAGGACAGGAGTACGGAGAGGTGGGGAAAAAAACAAAAGGAATCAGTGCAACGGTCAAGGGGGCGTTGATCATGCGCTGCCCCTCATATTTTTTTTTCTCTTTTTTGTTGACTGTTTTTCATGTCCTGTCAAGGTTATTTTTACCTCTTGGGGGGCCCTGTCCAGCACATACGCGCCACTGTTTACAGGGTTTATTGACTGTGAGCCAGGAGTCTCTGCTCCATGGGCTGCACTTGCACTACGCTGCCCAGACGGCCCATTCATCCCCACCAGCTGGGAAGCACTCACACCCTCTCAGTTTCTCAAAGATGCTCTCAGTGCCCCAGCAAAAGCACTGAGAACATCAGTGGCCAGTTGGACCAAATTCCTACTTTCCCCTTTTATCACATTTTAAGGTTTGTTCATTGCAGTCAGCAGTATTTACCTGATGGCACCGCCCTATAAAATAACACAGCAGGAATTTCTTCTGTACTCTAATATTTGGAGTCTAAACAATGAGTCATGCCGTCACTCATTTATAAAACACGAAGTGGCTCTCAGTGCTGTGCAACCTTGGCACTTTGCAGAGTGATGCACCATCTGCAATGTAATGACACAGAAAATGTGTTTGCCTTTGGGACAATAACTGCCACCTCTGTCTGGAGCACAATGCTTTGCTGTCGCTTAGCATGACATCACTGACAGAAAAAAAAAAAAAGTGTTGTTATAAGAAAAACATGACATAGGGGGCATGTATTCTTTTTAAACAAAATTAAGAAAGCTGCACATTTTCACATCAGACTTGTGAATTCATTGAATATGAATTTTATGAACCACCTGCTCTCCTAATCCATGCAGAAATGACATGACATGTAAAAAAAACAAACAAACTCACCAGCACATGCACTAAGAAACAGCCAGTCAGTTTTCTTCATTCGGTTCCTAATCTGCTTTAACCTCTTGAAGTCGACTTGTTGTTCCTCTTTGCTCATGGCTCCAGCTGCGAGCTCTATCCTTTGGAAATCCATAGTGACATGATCTTCCCTCTTGGGCATAGGAGGGGATCTCCTTTGCCCCTGGCCTTCGCTGCAACTGCCCTTCCACCGAGATCTGTCTTGCTCATTGATTACGGGTGAGGGCTCCGCAGACTCGGCCATATCTATGGCTTCTTGGTTGTTGGGCCTGGGGAGGTCACACAACACACATTTTGTAGTTCTGGGCCAGTTCTGGTAAGTGCAGGCAGTGCACGTCCAGTGCTGCTGGTGGGTGTTAAGTCTGTTTCTGTCATTATACTCCTCACAGGTATCCACAGGAGAGTGGAGAGCAGGGCGACAACCTGCATTGGAGCCTGACGTCTGGGGGGACTCAGTGGGGCTGCTGGTCCTCGGGCGCTGACAGAGGCACTGTGTGCAACGGATGGCACGAGGCCAGTTCAGATAGGTGCACATCTGGCAGGACCACTTATTGGCAATCTCAGCCATACTGGGTGACCTGACTCTAGGCCTGGCACTGGAATCAGGACAGATGAGAAGGCTGCTGCCACTTTCACTTCTAGAAGGCTCCCACTCCAGACCGGGGTCCGGATCCGGACTGTTTTTGTAAGGTTCCTCTGTGATAATGGGTCCTCTCAACCTCGGTGCACGGCACATAGTGCATTTGATTGCAGATGGCCAGTTTTCATAGGTGCAGTAGTCACAGGCCCACTTTATCCTCTGCTCCGTCATTGTGGTCTACTTTAGTTGGATGCACTGTTGTGAAAAATCCCGTTAGAATTGAGATATTAAACAATAGCTCTGAGAATAATCTCGAATAAGTATTTATTACAAACCACTGTGTTTAGATATACAAATTCCGCCCAGCATATGCTCCAGCAGTTTGTAAACTAACTTGCATCTGATCGGGCACATTCAATGACACACTGGCAAGATTACATTTTAGTGTTTGATTTTAATCCTTAATAATCCGTAACTCTAAGAAGAATGGTTAACAGCGTGCTTTTAAGTCATCTGACTAAAGACACTATTGCGTTACTGTGCAGTTATGTTTTTAGTCTTTAGCTTTAGCTTGCTAGCTACTGAGCTAACCTCCTAGCATATAAAACGCTAGCTGCCGTCAAATCTAAAGGTTAACGCGCACGACGGACAATACAGTCATGGAAACGGTTATTATTTCATTCATGTGAGGAAAAATGTGGTAATCTTACCGTTTCGTGACTGCGCTGCGCCGCCGAAAACCACAACAAACCCTTCTCGTTCACTCCCCCTCCTCCCCTCCTCCTCCGGCTCAATCAAACCTTTCCCAATCCGAAAGATTTCGACTCCTCTGCCCTCTCACATGTTTACCTTCATGGACTCGTTAACCACTGACGAAACAATGCAAGCCCCGGCAAAGCCTGGAACACCTAGAATCATCGTTTAAATCCGTGACTCTCCGTGGTTTACATTGCCTCCGTGTTGTTTAATGGCGGCGACAGCGAGACAAATGAGTAGCAGAGCCAAAATAAACGCTGGCCTGCCTTCGTCACCAATCATCTGGCTGAGTTCTCAACGTGATTGGACAAAGGTAAAGTACTGTGTTGCCTTCAGGGACGTCCAGAATAGTCAAAACGCCCTGGGGGGTTTAATTTTTCGGACGCAGAAAGAGCTGTTAAACATATTCTGAATACTTTGTTGACTTTTATGCACACTGCACTCAGACAAAAACATGTTGACGTTAGTCATACTAAGACATTTGCGATTGGATATTTTTTCACATTCCAAAAACGCCTAGAAAACTGGATTACATAAATGTGACATTATCCGTATGTTTCAGAGAACATATATATATTAAATCTAATATTTATATGCGCATACAAAGCACGTTGAGTGGGTAAACTCTTTAATCTCTTAAATTATATTTTAATACATTCAAATTAAATTCGGAACTAACAGTGAAGAATAGAAAAAGCATTAACTATATGCAGATGTAACTGAAAAATAGGCTAGTCGGTTATGAACCAAGGGTTCCGCTTTCTATGAACACACCCCTCTGAAAACGTCACTGAAAACATGGCAGTTTTCTTGAGCCGGTTACACCACGTTTCGCTCCACGTTTCTAACGCGGAAAAAATAGCTAATGACCTTGTCTCTAAATTCAAGTTTGATTTATTTGCTGCCAGACTAACTGACAAGTCCAGGCAGCTTGCTTTTAGGAAAGGAGCAGCAGTTTTCGTCGTAAATGAGAGACCAAGTAAGAGCAGAGTGGGACTGAATGAAGGGATACTGGGAGTAACTGACATATACTCCATTGATCCACATCGGGCCGACGTGGAGAACTACAAGCAGGGTAATAAATCTTTGGGCTGTCTTTATGATTTCAGCCCTCTTCATCCGGTGGATACTGTAAACAACGTGTGTTTCGAGGTAGAGGATGTTCAAAGGTCATTCAAGGTTCTTCGCCGTCTGGGCTGTAATTTCTTGGTGCCTCCCACCACCGTTGAGGACGTGAATGGTCCTGTCACCTACTCGGTAGTAAAATCCATTGTGGGAAACGTGTGCCACACGCTAATTGAGAAGACAAACTATGAGGGAGTCTTTTTGCCCGGGTTTGATGTCATTGAAAAGGACTGGCGCTTGGAAGAAGAGGACACGTCTTGTCCTATCACACACTTTGATCACATAACTTATGCCTGCCCCAGGAAGACAACCCACCAGGTCATGGGGTGGTACGAGAAGGTCTTTGGTTTTCGGAGGTTTTTCATTGATCGGTGAGAAACTGTTCCAAGCCATTTGTTGTCATATCTTTTTCCCAATGTGGTGTCAGTAATCTCAAGGCTGTTTGTTCTCGTGAGTAGTAATGAAGACATGGATGAAGGTTTTGTGATAAACCAGGAAGGCATTGGGCTTCGACTTACTGCCATGGAGTACTGGAAGTGCAGCAAAGCGGGCATCGCTCTTCCTTTTGCTGGCAAAAAGGAGCCTGACTGCAAGTTTGTCATTGCGGAATCACTGCCCGAACAAGGTAATAGCAACCCCTAGTTTCTAATTTAAGCCACTATTTATGATCTCCGCCATCATTGTTTGCATTTGCTTTGTCAGGTCGGAACCAGGTCGACACCTTCTTGGAGCAGCATGGGGCCCCAGGGATCCAGCACATTGGACTGTACACCAAAAACATTGTCTCTACCGCGCACACGATGGCTGAAGCTGGCGTACAATTTTCCTCCCCTCCTCCAGCTTATTACACTCAGGTTTGAATGATTTTGAACTATAATCACATAATTACAACAAGAAGTGACCTGTGTTTTATTCATATTTTCATATTAGAGTTCTGTTAAATTTACATTGCTGGCCTCGATTTTGAATATGTAAATTTTGGGAATGTGAGAGAAGTTTGTCCTCATACTTCTGGCAAGGCAGGCTTTCAGAGATGTTTCAGATATTGTTGAAAGGGTACATTTTAATCCAAATATGATATACTACCGCACTTAATATAATATAAGTAGTTATGCCTAAAACCTAACCAAAGTGTGACTTAAGGCTGAAAACGATATCAAAGAAAAGAGGGCTTTGAAGGCAAACCTCTCCCACTACAACACATAATCCAAGTCATTATCACACTTTTCAAGGTTATGCCATCACCACACAGGAGAACAGGGTCTGCTTTGTACTAGTAATCACAGAAGGAAACACTATAATCACAGACTTTGTATTAAAAAAACAAAACAAGCAGAAAACTATACTGTAAAAAGCATTTAGAAAATCAGTAAATAAGTTTACAAATAAAGGAATTTTCCATCTTTTTAAACATATTCCATGTGCTGTGGCAGCTGGGAAAACAGCAGGAAATAGAGGAAGCAGGTCACAGCCCCCAGATGCTGGCACCGCATGGGATTCTCCTGGATACAGACCTGCACCAGGATCCTTTATCACAGAGAGCATCCAGTGAAAGTAAAAGGTAAGAGCCAATCAAGAGCTGTACTCTTATAGCCTTCACAGCATGCCTCTCTTCTAAACTGTTTCAGTCAATGGTTTCTTTTTAACCATCTTTCTCTAGACAAGGAAAAAAAAAAAAACAGTTTGTGCACGTCTGCATTTTTATAAAAACAAAGCAAAAAGTTTAAATGCGATCTTCGGCAATATCTTATTTTCTTATTTATCTCATTTTTGTGTGATGTGTGGCTGCTCAATGTCAGCAAGCAATCTTATCAGTCATCTCTATTAAAATGAGGGCATGTTCCTATTTTACTGTTCAGTACAATTACAGAAACCTGTAGCTTGCGACATGCAAGTGAAAACTGCTCGACTTCCTTTAAAATTGCACTAATAAAAGACGTTTACCACAATTAATTTATTTTTTGTTTCCACCTACGAAAAGTTGCGGAAACAGTCCTGAGGTTGGAAGTGACTCTACTGTGTTGTTTTTCTCCTTTCAGACATCTTCTACAGGTGTTCACCAAGCCCATATTTGCTGAGAACACCTTCTTTCTCGAGCTGATTGAGCGAAGAGGGGCAACGGGATTTGGCGAGGGGAACATCAAGGCACTGTGGAGGTCGGTGCAGGCGTACATGGAAAATGAGAGGATGGATCCTCAAGAACCTCAGGGATCCCCAAAAACTGCACAAACTGCTCTTAGTTAGCCACTCCAGACATTTACAGGTTACTATTACAGGTTATTTTATTTCCTGTGCCAGAACTACTTACTGAAAAACATATTAAATGTTTAAATTGGTCTCTAAAAAGTCCCTTGTTGCACTGACGACACATTACTTATTATATATTGTATTCATATCTTTTGAAACGGGTGCTGTGTTCTGTACTTGAAATGATACAACAAAATCCACTTGCTGTAGAAGTAAAAGAATGTCTTTGTTTTCACTGTCTCAAAGTAAACCACATTGCTCCAGAGTAACCTCAATAAACTTGACTCACAGTAAACTATGAAAATCAATTGCTGGCTTCAAAATATTGTGCTCTGTTTTTCTTCTTGTGTGGGCCAAACTTCAGAATAAGCACACTTAAAACCTCTTAGACTTTCCTAGATCAACATTGAAAATGGCCAGTGCATTTTAGTAATTTTCAAAGATCCTGGAACTTACAGTTACTTATATTTTGATAATAATACTTGCATGCTGTACTTTTACTTTGCATAGCTTTTGGATGCAGTGGCTGTTTCTTCTTTGATAACGGAGTACATGTGTACTCAATGAAGTATGCACAACAAACTGAAGCTGCTAGAAGACTGAAAGTTTGCTAATGAATCAATGATAGTGTTCATTTTTAATGTATACAGCATTATAATACCACTGTATATTACAGAGCCAGCACTGCAGTTTAAGTATTTTCACTTAAAAGATTTAAGTGTATTTGCCTACTATAATGCTTATAGTTCTGAATGCATTAAAAGTGGGAAATATATACATTTTATACTAAGGTTTTATTAAGTGATTTAATACATTAGCATTACTTAGTCCATATGAGAAAAAAAGAAAAACTGACCACTTTCTTTGACTCACAATGTAGAAATGCATCCCAAATGTTAGACTCGGCTATTATTTATTGTTCACTTCATTATGTAAACATTATGTTCATGGAAAATTAGGCTCTTTGGCCCTTTTTTTCCTAAATAACCCACCCACACAGTCACTTGAAGAACCGTTACTGGTCAAACAGCTGCACCTCTTTCAGAAGCCGTGGTGGTTTTAGCAATGTGCATGCTTTGGCAAAAAAAAAAGTGGCTTTAGAACCTCTTAGAAGGGCTCTCCAATCCCACAGAGATGTGCCAGTTCAATTAACTTGGCTATAAATGTTATGGGTGAGGATTAGTGGGATAGATGAGAAGCAGTGAAGTTTAATGGACTTCCATGAAAGCCATATGTTCTTTTTATGCCCTGTCTGTAGTTACAGTATCCTACTGAGTACACCAGAGACTCACTGTAAAAAAACAACAACAACAACAACAAAAGAAAAACTCAGCAACAGGCAATTTATGAAATTAATGTACTTCTGCATTTTGACAAATGGTGTCAGTGTTTTTCCTTTAATCAGGGGTCACCCTCTCAGGCAAACTGCATTTTAAAAACATTGACTTTGTATAAAGGATTTCTGTTTTTTTGATTATATAACAAGCAAACCGAAGCAGCACATACAAAGTAGATGCACTCCCCTTTCTTCATTCACCACTGTAACTGGGTTGTGCTATGGTATGAGTTTCAAAAGTTTAGTTTTAATTGCATTTGTTTCGAATTATCTGATATAATAGGAAATTATGCTATGTGATGGAGAGGATTAACTGTTCATTAAAGTTGAGAAGGGATGGCTCCTGTAACAGGAGTCTTTTAGCCATCTGTCTCCAGCCACAGTGTGAACCCCAGATGGCATATAGCATTCTGCATGGGGTCTCAGTAAATGGAGCTGGAAGATAACTCCCTATTTACTGTTAACCATATGCTAGCTACAGTTGTATTAACAAAAATCATAAAGAAATATGCGAAAACAGCAGCTAATCTGTAGCTACATCATTCAACAAACGCACTCCAGGTTACTTTTTGTAGAGCTTTCCTACACTATAATTGGTGCATACTGCCCCCTGGTTGTGACAGTTACAACATACACTATCAAACCTGTTGAACTGCAAGACTTCCACCCCTGTTCTGCAAAGTACTTTCTTCCTAAAGAGTGACTTTTAATGCTATGAAACAGAAAAGTCAAAAGTTTGTTGTATTATCTGTTTGCTAAATACTTACTCTCTAGGGATTTTGTGAAAACCCCCAAAACTCTAGCCTGGATAGTAGAAGAGACAAATCCTGGGTGCCCTTTAACACAAAAGGCAGACAGTCTAAAACCGAGGAGGGCAGCCTGACAGTCTGGGGGAGATTAGAGGCACACAACAGATGTTACTCCTTGATTAACAATAGTGTCTGCCAGGGGTGAGCCTCAGCTCCCCACCCTTCTGAGGCCCACTATATTAATTCCAGCCCCTAAAAAATATATTGATTTACTGTACATAATGTTATGGGACAGGGATGATAATTTGCAGTCTTTCAACAATGCATGGAAAAAGCATGGACTTTATGAACTGAATTCCCACTGGCTCTTACAGTTACTTATATTGTAAGTCCATTGGCTCATCCAATGGACTTACATTTAAACATACAGTGAGCTAAACCAACTTTAAGGTGAGATACCCACCTCTGTAGTTTGTGTTAATCTTGTAAAATACAGTTTTAACATAAATATGTACAACAACCACAAGCATACATCTGTTTTAGATGTAAAGAGTTTAAGAAGTTAGAAGGCAAGCAAATATTGTGTGCAGGTTATCACATATACACCAGCTGCACAGCGTTTGTGTGTGCATGTATGGAAAGCTAAACCTTTATGGCTTTGCTGCTGTAGGCCATGATAAAGACTGAATTTAGTTCCTGGAAGAACATCTGCTTGCAATAAATCTATTTATTCAGGATTGGCCTGCCCTGTACTGGAACAGATAATGAACAAGCTATGTATATAGAACATGCATTTTACTCCCTCACTATGTCTGTAAGTCACACACACTTGGTAGGTTATCATGTTACACTGCTGTGTATTGTGAAAGTACCCTGTCTATATGCTCAGCTCAAAACTGTGATTACTTTTCATTACAACAGGGTTGCTGAGACCATTAGTTGTAGGCGCGGGGGTGGTCTCTTGTACAGAAAACATCAGAGGATAATATTTTCATTTCTGCCATAACAAGGTTCGACTGAATTGTGTATAATGTATAAATAAACTAAAGAAACGCAAAGACTTTGAGTAAACTAAAAATGTTTGTAGCATAAATAACTCGTGGGACACCCCTCCCCCCTACCCAAAGTGGTACGGCTCGCGTATGTTGTCACAGGCTCATTAGCGTGCAGTCTTGTTGGACAGTAGAGCACTGGGTTAATGTTGTAGTCTGCAGGAGCTGCCTGGAGCTCAAGTAAGCTTCTCGCTTGGCTTCCTGTTTTTTTTTTTTTTTTCCTTTAGTAAAACAAAACTCAACACGGTCAACCGAAACTAACCAGCTGCCCGGTGGTTGTTGAAGATACGAGACGCTCACCGTGATGATTGTGAGTGGCAGTTTTTAGTGTAAAAAACTTTCTGGGTTAGCTAACTTTGAATCTGTTACTACTATGTCAGAAAGAGTGAGGCGTGATGTTCCTCTGTGTTTTGAAAGTGCGTGGTTTCTGTTAATGTAATATTTATGGTGACACATTAGTAAGTAACTCCTAGCAAAGTGTTGTCGGTGGAAAGAAAACATAGCTAAAAGTAGTACTTAGTTAGCTTAGCAACTTTTCCTCTTGTGTACTGCCATAGCCATGCCCTTTTTTGTGTTTTGCCTAGGTTATTACTTGCATAAATTCCACTTTAAATGATTTTGTCTTCTGCCGGTTATTATATTTATGTTTTGTCACTATAATTTATGTGATTAAATGTTGTAGGGAATATTAATAATAAAAAAAGGTATAACAGTAAGTTTGTCCATTCATCCACTCAGCATTCTTGACAGTAAGTATAAATTTATTCACATACATTTGTAAAGTGACCATGTGTGAATCTTTGAAGTCCAGACATTCTGATCTCATACTGGGTTTTCCCTCATGCATTGTAAAAGTGTGTTGGTTAGTTGGTGCCAAATGTATAAGACTTTCACAATTAATTTTAGAGGTATTTATTTGCTGCTGAGACATTGAAGGACCATGTATTTCTCAGATCCATGTTTAGTTACACTCTATTGTGTTTTTCTTATCTTTATCTTACCAACCTTACCCTTGGGTATGAAGTCACGAATTGCTGATACACAGTCCAATAGATTCTGCAATTTAAGTTGACGTTGCGATCATAAACACAATAACTTGTTAACTTGTTAAACCTGAACTCCTGGCTGTGTCCCATAGTTATAATTGGGTCTGATAAAGTTTATAGGTGGCTTGTATCATTTATTAGGTTACATTATATGACTTGTTGAAGTACAGATGTATTTTTTTTCTCTCTGTACATGCATTTTTAATTATTTTTCATGATTAGCAGCTTGTGGCCTTTATGTCACAGTCCTGTTTGCTGAGCTCCCATCACAGTAATTTCTTTGCCAGACTTATTTCCTGTTCATAAAGGATTTTTAGGAAAGGGGTTTAAGGGAGTGTTTGTGTTGGTAACTTGTGCTAGCTCAGTTTTCAGGGCCCTTTCTTCTAAAATTAAGAGGCATCCACCTGGAGGGTTGGCAAGCTCCTCTGAAAAACTGTTAAACAGTTTTAGCTCAAGGACACGAGAGACTGCCTAGCAGAGCTTGCCTTAAACAATATGTAAATATCCTGTGTAGTGTAATGCCATTGTTGCAGCATTGTTCACTTCCATGGGACAATGTTGGGTCTACATGGTATGTAGTCAGAGGGAAGGCAGTGTTTAGGTTGGATACATTCCTGCATGTAAACCCCAGGAGTAGTCTCTCCCCTGCATTATAATGCCCATCCAATGTGCCTTATTCTTATTTTGGTCCATTAACATGCAATGCTATTCCACTGTGGTTGTTGTGTCTTCAAGCCTCTGTAATTAAGAGACTTGGCTAGATTTAGAATTCAAGTGGACAGCATTTCTCTCCATCTTGGACAGGTTTGTTGAAAGCCTTGATTACAGAGATCCACAAAGCTGTTGTTCTGGACAAATCTATACAGTGCAAGTGATTATGTATGAGAAAATTAAACAGCAGGCCCGCTTTAAAACCTAGGCCTCCTTGGCTGCCATGCATAGCCATGCTGAGCCTTTGTGTTTATGGTAAGTGGGCAGCTGCATGCTTGTGAGACCTTGGCTGTACCCCAGGCCCTCAACTGAGTCTGATAACTGCTATTGAAGCCTCCCAGCCATGCTCATTTCTGACTATTCACTCACTGCTTTAAATGTAGTGCGCCTCCTGTTTGACATAGCCTAATTTCTGTGAACATGCAGACAGCTGTGGGCTAGCCTGCCTCCTACAATGAGTTTCATAAATTTCTTTTCAGTCAGTCAGCCGTGACAGTACTTCGTAGCACCTGCCTTTTGTGAGGCCAACTTAATGAGAGTACCAACAAAGAAAGTTTCAGGTTTCAAAATCTTGAATTTCATAGTGAGAATTCTGCATGTTGTCATTGTTGGATCTGGATGTATGTTCCAGCACATCCAGAGATGCAAAAAAGCAACACTAATTTGACACTTTTGTCATGCACATATCTGGTGTATGACATAGTATCACTAGCTCTATTAATGCAAACACCACCGTGTCATTAGAGACTGTTCAAATGCAAGTCCAAATATGGGGCCTGCATGCAGCTCAAAGAAGAACAACATCAGTGCCAACAGCTTGGGGAAACAAGCTTTTTAGGAACATGCATATTCTTTCCAAGGGAGTGTTTCTGCAGAGAGCCACAGCCAGGCATTTACCCAGCATTCCTTTCACAAGTGGTACAGTCATGAAGAGCAGCATAAATCCCTCAGTTCGTTTTTAAGTCTGGCCATCTCAGGTGCTCAGCAGATGCTCAGATTATTGAGATGGCCGCAATCCTGGGATTGTTGAGGGCAGGACACAGCTCCAGCTGCCATTCTTTTATGAACAAAAATAGAGGATGCATGGAAATTTATCTTGATATCCTCGCCATCACAAGATGTTTTTTGTTTTGTGTATCAGTTTACCCAAATGTGAGCTTTAAAATTAAGCACTGCAATATCTTTCAAATTGGTACATAATAGTCTTATAAGTAGTTAAGAAGTGTATTATACACTTGATTTGGGGGTGAAACAATCATATCTGTGTTGTTTTCCACCAGCTGTCCAAGTGCTATATAGATGGATTAGTATTAGCTCTGATTGCCCATCAGACACAAAGCTTCTAAATCCTTATATAATGGTGGCCCAACCCATGGGATTACACCGTAAGTCATGTATGGCAAAGCTGTTCAAATTGAGAGGAAACAGGGGTGCACTTATTTTAGATGTGCAAACCCAGTTTAAGTAAAAAAAATTATATATAAAAATTATTTTTTCATAGAAAATAGTAGGATATTTAGAGGTTATGAGACCTTAGGTGACTTTAAAGCAGACATTTGCTTTAACTTGACCCAATCAATTCTGTGGTTTCCTGTCTTGTCCTGTCTCATTTACGCTGTGCCATAGCTTTCTGTTTCTGACAACCTAAAGCTGTGATGGTTGAAAGGCTTCTGGTGACCACAAAGGAAGCGTGGAGTCCCATCAGCTTGCCCAAGGCAGCGTATTGTTGCATTTCAGAAGGGCTGCTGTCACTTCAGTCTTTGCTGCAGTCAGTCAGCAGCCTGTTTGCGTGTGATGGAAGGCCACGTCTGAGGAGCACGTCCTGCAACGTTGTTCCCCTTTTATAGAGATTAGACTTCTCAGTTGTCATAGTGTCAGCTGCCCTGGCTCAGATAAAGCGCTATCGCGCTGCAGAACCATAGAGACTCCCACTGATTCCTGATAATGCCAGCATCGTTAATGGAGGTGATTCGAGTTCTGACATCAGAAGGGGAGTGGCACCCCTTGGGCAGAAATTCTAGATACCTCATTTGGCAGATTACATCGTCTATGAGCACAGCTGTGCATGAGTATGAGGTGAGTGGGTTGGGTGTAACCATTAAGCACCAGTCATGCTATGGTATGGCTTCCACATTTGTTTTACAGGTTTGTCTGTACAAAAAAAGGCAGACTAGACTATTCTTTGCCAGAACTTATTCACACACTGACACAAGTTTGAATGGCTTTTAAAGGCTGCAGGGTTAGGCTTTTATAATTGTGCATTCAACTCATGTCATGGAGCCGAGGAATGTTTATAATTATGTCATAAACCTCACCCATTTAAAGCACTCAGTTCAGATTTATGGGATAAAAATGAAATGCCCAAGCATGAGAAAGATGATTAAGCCGCTGCTACAGCGGTGGCTGTTTACAATTTTAGAAGCAAGACTGTAGGACTAGATTCTGTCTTTTTCCATCCTTCTAGGAAAGGGAGACATAATTTAATTACCTCTTTGTTTAAGTAAATGTCAGAACTTTTCTCATGTTTGGGCAAACTTTCTTTTCTCTTTGTTAATGTTGCTTACGTCTGTCACCAAGTCATTCAGTGTAATATATAAACAACTGTTTCCTCTGTCCAAGCACATCCACAGCTATCTCTGCAGAGGAACAGATCTCTGAGGTTAATACTCATACACAGTACAATCGGCCTGACCCACTCCAGCTTTTATGTGTCCTTTTCTCAACACACAGGCCACAAGTTATAACTGCCAGACATCCTTGAGTGGTGCTGATCTTTTTTTATATAACTCTGCTAAAAACATCCTTCTAGTTAAGTTGTTTTCTTCATGTGGTAAGTGCTTGTAATGAAAATCATATGCCGAATGCAAATACCGCCTTCAGCATGTTAGCTCCTGCAGGGCCTTGTGATGCTCTTCCCCCAACATCCCTCACACAAACACACACACACTTTACCCCACCACCAGCAACCTCAGATGTCGCCTTTATTGTTTCCCACGGTGTCTCATCTTCTGCACAAAGCACTCTTTTGTTTTGCATGCACCATCTCCCCCCCCATTTTTTTTCCTTCACTTGCAGTTGTTCTGTCATTTAAGTGCACACCCTCTGACCTTGCATGCAACATACGAAGATCTTGTGTCCACTTCACTTTGTTTCTGTCTTGGCCTCGTGTGGTACTGATCTAGTGGTTGTAAAATTCTTCATGATGATTATATAGATTTATATCTGCGACTAATCATCAGTTTTACTGTAATCATGGTGCAGCATTAATACGAAGAAGGTTGTTTTGATAGCCGCAAGGTCAGCTATTCCCAGCCAGCCCCTGAGGATTCAATTACACAACTTTGACTTTGCGCTATTCATTGCTGTGTGCTTCATGGAACACTTTTGAGGAAACTTGCTCTCTATACTATAAAAACAGGCAAAAATAAAACAAGGTATAGAGTTCCGCTTTTGTTGACCGGTTGGAGAGAACGTGGAAGTGAAACACCTTGTAATATTAATCTATCGATGGCAGCGTGACGAAATAGGTGACGCCTTGTCAAAGTGAGTGTTTGCTGGGAATGTTTACTCCATTGAGAATAATAAACAGAGCTTGCCAAGCCATTGACCTCCTTGAAATTTTCACTATCTATCTTCCAGATGTTGAACCAGATGCTCCTGTGTAGAGTGACAGGCGAGTTGGAGGATTTATCAGTATTAAATGCTCATCTCTGCGCATGCGAGTTGGATCTGAAAAGTAAAAAGCTCGCTCATTCGCGGAAGAATGGGTTTTCTGTGGTTTCATGGTTGTCATGAGTACATGAGAGCCTGTGCAACATCAGCAGGCCAATGATTGAAATCATTTTATAGACTTAAACTAAGCATGCATTATCTAGCCAGAGTATAATTTAATCTGCTCAAACCATGCTAATTAGCTTTGTACTGTTTATTCTGACCTTATGGTGACAGGTTACCCTATGCAGTCCTTATTACAGTACTTGCTAAAAAGCACTGTTAAAAAATTAATAAATGTAAGTATTAGTAAGTATTAATTTAAGCAGACTATCAAACCTGTTTATATTTAGCTGTGAAACACTTTTTTTTTTTTTTTTTTAACTTATTTTTTCCCTTTTTTC
>VURO01007766.1:20416-32351 GCA_015108175.1 Pelvicachromis taeniatus
TATTTTTTAAAAATAATTTAAAAAAAATATAAAAAATTTTTTTATTTTTAATTTGAAAAAATTTTTTTTTTTTTTTTTTTAACCTAATTATCTCCCTCTCTGCCATTTGTGCCATCCAAGGGTTGACTTACAAGTTAGCTTTGATGGTAACAAGATGAAACCTTATAAAGAATGTGAGATTTGCAAATTTCCCATGTTATACAGCTACAGTAGGGGTGAGAATGTATTTCAGTGTTTACATTTTTAGCACTTGTTAAAGCGGAGACACAAATCCCCCTTGGAAGTTGTATCAGAAAGGGCATCCGGCGTAAAACTGCCAAATTAAACGTGGAGCTACCGGCTGTGGTGACTGCCTTGTGACAAGGCAACAGCCAAAATGGGCATTTATAGATGGAAAGCCCAGACGCACTTTGTAGGTTTGCTTGTATGTATGATAGAATTAGCCTGATTCTAAACCAAATAATTTGAACTTGAACAAACCCAAACCTCTGAACCCAAACAGAGGTTTGGGTTTGAATCTGACGCAAGGCCATTTACTTGTGTTGTAGTTTGATTACTTAGGTGAATATATCATGCAAAAATTAGTAAAATTGTTGGAAAGCTACAACTTGAACATGACAAATGGGTAAATGTTTACATAGCATTAGCATGTTAGTCTTTTCATTGCATTCCCACATTAGCATATAGCTCAAAACATACAGTCTGACAGCCGCTAATGTGACTGTAACTTCTCTGATCAGCTGCTATTCTCAATGAGAGAGACTTCCCTTAAGACTTTCGGAATAAACTTTGACATCAATAGGAGTTTAGTAGTTGATGCTGAAATGATGATGGTGGCCCTCCACCCAAAGGGGATCATCTTCTCCTCCTGCTGGATGGTTCTCTGCTTATATGGTCGACAGAATGTCAGAAATGTACTGAATTATAATCCTGGGCTCATCTTTGTGTGTCTGCTCAGGATTGGACCGAGGAGTGAAGCACATTCCGTGAGGAGCCGAGGGCCGCCGTCTTTAATTTATGAGAAATCAGTCTGCTAACGCCGTGCTCATCGAGATGTCCTTCTTAATTTGGCATTACCATAACAACGTGGGACAAGCATGTGCGTTGCCATGGTGATCATTTACCCCAAAACACTGGAAAAGAAGGGTGCTGATGATGTAACAACCAAACGCACAGATTTTGGCCCGGTGAGAGGTTATTTTTTTATTTGTGTAAGCAGATTTTTTTTTGTGTGTGTGTGTCTGTGTTTTATGTAAACATGAAATAACCTAACCAAGAGACTTCAACCAATGAGGAGGAGGACAATGTTCTGCTCTAGTTTAGGATTGCTGGCCACTCATCACTCCATAGCAGTTTTATGAGTCTACATTTTTCGAATTTGCCATGTTTAACCAGAGCTCCAACATCTTAGTCACTAATAATCCACTCTGCTGAAACCTCCACCCCCCAAAAACCAAGGCCTTATTAAATTGGAAGAAGTGATATCAGATGAGCCATTTGGTTAATGTTACAAAAATGATATTCACAGATCCTCTGCTGTCATTATACTAGAAACGAGTATTATAGTGCTCTATCTACTAGGATAAGCAGCTCTGACTCAGCACAGAGTAAAAATTCCCCCACTAATATGGACTGACTTTGCCCTCTTAGTCCCATGAAATGAAGTCATCATGTTCACGGGCTGAGCATCCATCAGAGGAATTTATGTTGGAATGCTCTCTTTCTTTCTCTGTGTTGCTGAGTTCCACGTAGGACCAGTAACACATGCACAGAATCTGTCAGTAGTTGCCGTTTTTGCTTCTCTTTATGTGTTGATTTATTGACTTGTAATTATTAAAGTCTGTTCTACATTTTATTTGTGTGGCTTTCCGGTGAGCTGAAAGTATCTTTCTTTTCTTTTTCTACAGTTCCAGGCACAGACCATGAGCCAGGGGACAGCACTTTTCTCTTGCGGACTCATGGGTAAAGATTTGCATTATGTAACATGGATAAAATCTTAGGTCCCTCTTTACCTAATTTACATGATGGCCATTGCTTACAATAACAAACAGGACATGAAGTGTTGTTATAAAGTAGCTATATACTAGATGGTGTAGATGGATGATTAAAGCAAGTCTCTAGTGCATTTTGTTCATTGTAACTTTGCGTTTGCTGAAACATGTTTGGCAGGTGTTTTTGCCAACAAAAACAATACAATGTTGGCAGTTTAGCATTACTTTAAATTTCGTAGCACTCCTTGATGATTCAATACTCCAGACATGCTGCAAAAGAGTCATATCTTTAGTTTTCTTCTAGCAGTAAGACATACTTTACAGACTCTGTTTTGTATAATTGAATGTATTATGTCCTTGCAGTTACTTGGCATTGAGTGTGTAAGAATTGAAAATGTCCTGGCATAGAACAGAGCTGTACCAGAAGGCCTTTTGTTCTTTGTCCTCCCCGTGTATTGTGGATGGCATTTTGGGGAATTTTATCTCCAGTGAAGAAGAATAGACCTTTTACATACCAGAAGTGGGCAGTGGCCTCGATGTTTAGTATCTGACTCAGAGTTGACCGACCAGTTCATTTGGCCGATCTGTGGTTTAAGAGCGTCGTTTCTATGACAATAGCAGGTGTTGGCATGGTAGCTTTGGTGCTGGAGAATATCTGACCAGTGACGGCAGATACCGAGCTGGTCTGATGCATCGCTCTTGTAAATTTCAACGAAGAGATGAAAAGCTGTAGTTAGAAGCTTATTGACATTTGCTCAGGCACGTTGAGTCAGTTGGACATTGAGCTCCATTCCCTTACAGACTGTGACGCTAAAGCAGTGGCTGCAGGGCAGTATTTATTTTTAGTGCCAATTAAACAAAGCAGCGAATAGTATCAACTCAAAGTACACATGGTGACACCCATGCTTATGCAGTGCATTGACGCTGCCCAAGTTGCGGGTACTAAACAATTGTAGTAACTAGGACTAAAAGCTGTTTTCTTTGTTTGAGATTCATCGCCTAGGGGAGTTTGCGCAGTGCTGTAGTGGTGTATAATGGTGTTTTTTGTTTGTTTGTTTGTTTGTTTTTATTATATCTTATTACATTTTGAAAATTTTTGTGTAGATTTGACACTAGGGAGTAAAATGTTGAAAACTGGTGAAGAGACTGAAGTGAAAAAAAGAGGGAAACTAACATATTAGCACTGGAGTTGGACCGTTGCATTAAGATCTGTTGGCAGATTTGTCCAGCTGTTGATCGATCAACACACTTTCAGTTCAAGTTTAGCACTTTTATAGTTTTCCATATTGTGAGTGGGGTTGTGATTGGGTATCTTTTTTGTTTTTAAATGCAGTTTCATTCATATACATTTGGTCTGTTTGTTGCAGATACAAGCCGGTGGAGGGACGTGGGTCACAGGTGTGCCATACAGCGGAGGCCAGTCGGAACCAGCCTGGAGAGCCTGTGGGATGTTCTGCCAGAAGTGCACACAAGTTCTGCCCACTGGGATTGGGATGTTGGCTCCACTTCGAGCACAATCACTAACTTGTTGCAGGACTTAAGCCTAACTGAAGCCTCACACTCCACCGCACCCCCCAGCAAACGACAGTGCCGGTCCCTGTCTTGCTCAGACGAGCTCAGTGGTTGTCGCTCTTCCTGGCGTCCTCAGGGCTCTCGCGTGTGGACAGCTGTGGAGAAGCGGAGGTGCCACAGTGGAGGAAGCGTCCAACGCAGCAGTATTGGAAACATGCAGATTGGCTTCGCGGGCATGCAGCGCAGCTCCAGTTTCAGCCTGCCTGCCCGATCCAACACCCTTGAGCTGCCGTCTTTCACCCAGCGTCCTCCATGGTCTTCTGCATTCACCAGCCTGACACCCTCCTCTTCTTCCTCAGTGCCCCTGTCCTCCGACCCTTCATCGCAGCCCCTCTACCTCTCTCATGAACAAATTTGCCTCCCTGAGCCTCGCGGACCATCAACTCCCAGCTCCCCCGACTCCACTCCAGAACTGGAACGCCGTAGAGGACAGGGGAGTCTTCCCCGTAGTCGCTCACAGCCATGTGTCCTCAATGAGAAGAAGACTGGTGTGAAGCGCAGGAGACCAGATGACACACACAAACAGAGGCCTTCACTGGATCTGGCAAAAATGACACAGGTTGGTATTTAAGATCAGATCAGATCAGATAAGAATATACTATTTTTCTGTATTTAGACTGACGAAACATTTAAATACTGAAAACCTGACAGTTTACGTCTTCCATTTAACAACTCGTTGCACTTAAGATGTTGTCTTTTAATACACCGTATTAACTTTGAAACTGGGCCAGTCATAATTTATTAGGAGCTCCTTCCATTGGCGTTTTTATGTGGCATTTATTTATCGGTTAAACTCGCCACAACCCCATCACATGAAGGAGGAGGATTACAGGAAATGGTCATGCCAGCTGGAGGTCAATCAGTGTCAGTATCACAAGCATTTTTCTCCTTATGTGTTGGATAAACAAAACACTTATGGTTAAGGTCACGCCATTGTTTCCCTCAGGCGTTGTCATTAAAGGCGATTGTCAATTCATGCAGGCCTATTCAGGGTCACATTCGATTATCTGAGCTTGTACTTGTTCTCACAGAGTTTAAAGAAAAGTAGCCCTGTTAAATGTGCTACTAGATAAAGATGATTTGATCAAAGCAGGAAGTACTAGAGGAATGATTCATTTCGGTTGGTCACTTCTGAAATTTGGATTTATCTGGACATCCTGGAAGGCGTTTGTCTGTTTGCCCGTTGAGCTCAGAGACACGCACACAGACACGCACAGAGTGAAGTTTCACACATTCACTGGCCAGATCATAAACTTGGAGCTGGACTTGGCCCCTGTGAGAAAGTCACCCAGAGTTCAGCAGTGTCTTAACAACAACGCTGCTGTGACACGACAAACAGACGCCGCACACGCTCCCAAGCAGGAACGAGGTCAGCGTGGCGAAAACAACCTTAGATGAGGCAGAGAAATTTCACCGGTGCTTAGATTTGGATCTTCCCTGCTGCTCTTTGTTTCTGTTAAAAAGGAACGACTCTGACAGGTAGAAACACAAACAAGAAGTTTCCAGCAATGTTCAGTAAATTTTGTTGCATCACTTTCTTTTGAATTGAAGTGACTGGCGTAAGGCAAACCCTGGAGGAAGTGACTTCCAAATGACTAGCATAAGAGGGATAGAATATCATTTGACTTTTACCTTAGTTACGTACATAAACTTTCTTCAGTCTTCTCTAAATGATTGCTTCATTACAGCAGTAGAATTTAGAGTTTATCACTCAAGCTGCTTACAGGTGGATGTTGAGGTGGTGGATGGGTTGAAACAGCAGGCAGTGAGACAAGGAAGCAGTGCAACTTGAATTTCAGAGGGAATCTTTCCAGTCTGAAGTAACTCACAGGTTTAATTCCATTATTCATAACGCCTTAATTGTTGTTATTGCTTTAAGGGGTTCTGCAGAACAGGCATTCACTTAAAGCTATTTACATTTTATAGGTTAAGTGATTTCATTGAAAAAAGGACTAAATATGTTATATTTAAAGTATGAAGTGTGTACTTGCCTTGGATTCAACAGAAATGATGTTCACGTTTGATGATAGAGTAAGCCTGTTTGGCACTCAGCTCAAGGGCTCATATCGCTTCACACACGTCGCCCTATCCCCATTCAAAGTCACCTTACTATTCAAAGATCGGTTGTAGTGCCGAGTGCGTCTCTAAAGTGTCCTCTCATCCACACGCCTCACTGGTGTGATTTACTCTCTGCGTGGTTCACTGTGACTGCAAGTGGAGCAGCTGTGGCAGAGGTTATAGATCGTCTCACAGTTGGGGATATGTGTCGGGTAAAGAGATATTGATTTCTGTAAATTCAGCTCAGTGGGTAGATCGCTCCCACTACCATGCCTCATGAGCTATTGATCAGCTTTTATTGACGGAGAGTCAAGGTCAGTATGGATGAGGAGACTTTCTGCTCTCCCCTTCGTTTCATTCAGTGGGTGGGTGGGAACGAGGGAGCGTGACAGGAACAGACAACGTAGGCAGTACTTACTCAGGAGCCTCATTTTTATTGGTGCAGTAAGTTATGTGAGGACACTCTGTCAAAGAAGATTTTGCGTGCAGAACAAGTCCGCTGCTCTAAATTGGAGCTGTATTTGGTTAACATCCATGCCACTGTTTTTTTTCCATATCCCAGACTAATTGTGATCTTATCAGTTTAGTCTCATGGTCTCTCAGGCTAGAAGTCTAAGAGACCTAATGCTGAAGGCAGCAATGTGACACTGGCCTGCTGCTGACAAATGCACCCGCTTGACTAGAGCCAAGAAAAACAGCAGGGTCCCTTTTGATCTAGTAGAGACCTTACTCACTCATGCATAGACCTGACCACGATGCTCTCTCTGTTTGCAACTCTTATTGGGTGATAAATTCTAAAAAAGTGATGATATTTAGTTCCTATTTGTGAACTGACATTGAATCAGCTAGCATTTGAAGTAAATGACAAAATGAAATCACACATTTTTATCTGTGCTGGCAGTAAAGAGGTGTGATTTGTCGAGTCATAATTGGGGAACTATCATTACAAATTGTTATGAGTTAAAAGCCACAAATATTTCTCTCTCTAAGGCTTTTATGGATCTCATATTACTATAAATTGTATTCATCTGGACACTTGTGGTCTTAAAATTTACACTTGATTTATCTCTTATCTATTTATTAATTGCAACTCACTTGGCTGTGAGCTGCATGTCTAACAGTCCCATGCTTGTTTCATGTTATATAAGCACACAAGTGACAGGTTTCACAGAGCTCCTATTCTCCCGTGTCCCTCCGTCCTAACACCGTAACAGTCAGGCATGAGGCAGCTGTCCTGCCTTCTACACATTAGCTGTACAGACTGGAAAAGCCTCGGTTGTAAAGCTTCCCATTCCAGCGTGCACAGCTGTCACAGGACTTGCCCACAGCAGTGCTGGCACATATGTATTTGCCTACAAAAGGTTCTGGGTTTCCCAGATGTATGTGTGCATTGTGCAGAGTCAAAAGGCCAACATGAGTGATGTCTGCCTTCTGGGTATCTGGCTACTTGCTGCTTTACGATCTTTTCCATCGGCCTTCAGATCACAGCTAGTAGTCACATGTTGCTCAAGTCTGTAATGGAAGTTAAATTTGTATCCTTCAAATCTGGTTATATTTTTATATTTTAGAGGTTCTTGACCAGTGTCCAGCACTGACCTCACTCACTCACCCACATGCTGTATGAGTACAGTAGTGGGATTGTTTTCATAAGATGTCTGTGTGCCTTTAGCCATGTTTGTGTCCTCTTTAGGATATGGGTCATACTGCAGGAAGAGAAATGTTTTGTAATTTAAGTGCAAGTCTGTTTCCTTGAGAGCATGAATTCAAGGCCTCTAAAAAAAAAAAAAAAAAAAAATTTCACTGGCTCTCCACAGAAACTTCGGAATTTCCACAGCCTGAGCTGCCCAGGATTCACAGGCGAGGACGGCCGCGAGTCCAGCCAGGCTACCCCCACCCTCAGGAGCACCACTCAACGCGATACTGACGACTCATCTGGAAACGAGCACAGCTTTGAGGACATTCAGCCTCAGACCAAAGAGGGCGAGATCACCAGCACCGTGTCGTCAGACACCGCCACAGAGGATGCAGACTGGAACTCAACGGATTGTGGCGACATGACACCAGGAACGACCAATGGGAAGGACAGTGAGCCTTTCTGGGCGGGTCTGTGTAGCATGAGGAAGGATCAGCTTGGAGGCGAGCTTGATATTGAACAAATTGAGAGGAACTGAGCGGGACTGCCTTCCTCATGGTGGAATCTAATTTAGAGGACTGAAAGAAAAACAGTGCTGATAGTCTTAAGGAAAAAGCAAGTGGAAAGCTAATACAATGAGCGTTCTAGCACTTGTCTTTATTTTTTCCCTTGTGGAGAGCTTTGAACAGAAGCTTTGTGTGCTAAATGCCTATTTTTGTGGACTTTGTGTAGTCAGAAGCTACTCCCCCACTGTGTGGTATCTTAAACGTGTCTCAGGAGAACAAGAAAGTCAGGGAGGATGGATATGGGTGAAAATAGAACTGATAAATATAAAAATGATTAATGTTGGCTCACAGACTGGGGTCTTTAACATTTCTCTGTAACCCTGATTACCCTAATTGTGCTAGACATGGAGAGAATTCACAGCGGGTTTGTAAAAATTCTCTGCTCCAGGAAGAGTGTCTTTTCCTTTGACGTTCTTCAGTAGTACGTGGGTACATGATGGAGAAAAATGGAGACTACTTCATGAGTTACTGTTAGTAAAACCCCTTTCACTTTTACTGAGCAACAGGCTGCACGCACACACCATCTATAAAGTATACTGAAGAGCTTAACATTTCACACAGTAACATCGGGCTTATCTCTGGATCTCTGTTCCTGTATGTTTGAAGAAACGTGATGCTAATAGCGTTAATATTCTTTCTTTTTACGATTTGTAACTACAGAGTTATGTAAAACATGAGCATATTTCTATACGAATAAACACACTTTTTAAAGTGTCATCTGTAACTTCATTATTTAAGTGTTCTTTTTCTTACAACACATGGGATCTGTGGACTTTGTTTGAAGCACATTTTAAACTCAGCTAAATTATTTACCATTGGAGCAATCCAAAGATTCTGTGCCAAATCCCATTCTGGCCACTTGCACGTCTGCTATTTCACCATGGACCGCAAACTTTATACAGACAGAGAAAAAAAAAGATAAATCAATGGGATTATTCTTTTGTTCAGATGATCAACAAAGATGATTAAAGCTGGATCAGCAGCTACATCCTAGCAGTTTTCATCAAAGTGTCCAAAAATGAAAGCAGTGCATAAGGTCAAGAGCAATTGTGCATTTTGTATGTGCAGAGATCTACTTTTGCATCCTGAGGCATCTGAGAGGGAGCCATAATTTCAGCTTTGTAATCACTTATCCAATTCAGGGTTGTTGGAGTGTATCCCAGCTGTTGTAGCATAAGAGGTGGGATACTACCTGAACAGGTGGCCAGTCTATTACAGGGCTAACACAGAGAGGCAGTCATTCATGCTGGCATTAACATTCACAGACAATTTAGAATTGGCAGCTACCGTAAGTTAATATTCACATCTTTGAGGTGTGGGAAGAATCTAGAGTACCAGGACAGATAGAGAACATGCAAACTATACACAACAAGGCTCAGCGTGCTAATGAATTTGAACTTGGTGCTTTCTAGCTGTGAGGTGACCGTGCTAACCACTGCACTGCTCAAGGAGAGCAATTAGTGTAAGCCACCTAAACTGACCGATCTCTTACTGGTTAAAATCTACCAAGTTTAGCAGATGCACAAGTTGTCAGAGCAGGATTTACACAGCGTAATCTTAAAATATACAATTTAAAAAGGTTATTTGGTTTTTATTCATTTCTTATTGGCAAAATCACACAACTCTTAAGTCAAATGTTGTAACAAATCAGTGTAAAGAAGATAAAATCCTGTGTATAGCAGAAGGCTTCACAGTAGAAGGCCATCACGATACACTGAATGAAAGTACTTTCACCCTTAACTTGAATGTTGGATTTTATTTATTAGAGGAAAAATACTATAATTTTTTCATAAACTAGCACATGCTTTTATATTAATGCATCTGTAATCTTAAGATAAAAGAGGTAATATAATCAAATACATAATAATATTACATGATTATGGGGTATAATTGTGCATAGGTAGATCTACTTTTTTAAACAATGTCTTTTTATTAAGAGTTTTTCTTTTATACATATAAACAAAAAAAGAAAAGGATTACAGAAGATCTGTACATTCGGGGTAATTAGCCCGTACATTTAAGGCCGGGAAATTAAAAGAAAAGGGAAATAAAGAAAAAAAGAAATATAAACATATGTATAATATTTCCCCAAATAACATAATCCCTGCAAAACAATCCCGTTCATACCCACCCAGGTCACTGCCCTAGACCTGTACACTGAGATCTACTTTTTGATAGTTTTAATCAAGGAAAGTTGCCCTAGTACATTTTAATGCAGGGATTTTTTTTCTATGTTATAAGATTTACACACTAATAATGTTACTTTTGGTCAAGTAAAGCAGCTGAAAGACCTCTTTCATTAATAGGAGCAGAGCGCAGGACAGCAAGGTCATTGTTGGCGACGTCTTTAATGCAACAATGCAGACTGACCCAATTAAGTTGCAAGAAAAGACAATCACAACCGTAGTAGTGGTACTACTGATGAGCCTGTGTTTGTGTGCTGAGGCGGGGATTAAGTACGGAGGACGCCAGGCAGAGTTGGGAAGTCCGGTCCCTTTTTCTTTCTCTCTCTTTTCCTTTGATGGCGGGTGGAGTAGTGGAGCTGAGCGACGGTTCACCCCAGAGACCTTCCTCCCTCCCTGCTTTGAGAAACAAAAGGGGCTTTTTCTCTGAGGAGCACAGTGACGTGGGAGGCGGCTGTGAATATGGGCCATGTGTCAAGGCTGCTGCTGCTCCGTTTGTCTGTTTCCCCTCCCCATCTCTGGTGCCTGTGCAAATCTACAAAAATTTATGCTGTCATTACATTTTTGATTCACTGCTCCCTGATGACCGCACGCTCCTCCTCCAAGTTTGTTCACGCTTGCAATGATGCTTGTCATTCTTTGAAAGCATGATGTGCCACTGAGGGAAGAAAGTCACCTCATTAAAGACTAGCTGAGTAATTTGAAGATTGCTTGACATGCTATACTCCAGACTCAAATATCAAACAAAGCATATTTGCGGGTCGCCTGCAATGGCTTGTAATGGACTGACTTATTGTGGCTGTTGCACGAGAAACCTTTGAGGCCATATTTACGCTCAGAGTTCCCAGTGGTACACACAGCTCACTTAACGTTTCTCATGTACTGAGCTGAGAAGGAAACTGGTAAACACTAACCTTTTTAAACGTGCCATGCAGAAGCCCAACACACTCAGGGCCCCCGGCATTTAATCAGTAGAGTGACAGAAGTGAAGCGAGGCTGTGTTCTGAGAGAAGATAGATACAGTAGGAGGGGTGCGCCATGCCAGCGTCGTGCATCACACTTGCTCAAAACCCTCCACCAATACACACATAAGAGGAAGGTGGTCACTTTTGAGGTGCCTTTGGAGGTTACGATCTTCATGACACTTCACTTCCTACAGCATACTTCAGCTTTAAGACAACAGACGTCCCACACTTTTCACCACATTCGTTTGCTTCTCTATTATGACAGGGTTGCTCGGAGTTTCCACTCCACATGTACATAAATAAATCATTTGATTGAAAATTCAAATATGATGCGTGCTTCACAGAATTTTTATGCCATTTTTCCGGGTGGAAAAGTCAAACCATATGTGAAGTGAGCTGAATATTGGCAGTCGTCTCGGGTTTGGTGCCAACCACAGCTTGGCAGCTCAAATGTGGTAGAGGTGAAAAGCAATTTAGCAGTACCACCCAGCCACAAAACATTTCCAGTTGAACAAGTGCTTTTTTTGTGTGATTTTCATGTGTGTGTGCTTAAAGAAAATTGCGAGGAGCTTTATTTTGAAAACTCAAACCAAAATGTCAGTTCAAACCTTGACGCTGCAAAGCTTTGAGTTACTGACTGGTCGTGTTGACTGCACTTTGCAGGATTCATTCTGAAGTACTTCTGGGAAAACCATATTCACTGTTGTGTCTTAAAAGCGGACATCTGCTTTTACACAGAACAAGAATTAGAAAAGTCATTATTTTTTTGTCAATACCTTCTGAGTTCAGTCTAGTGTCACTTCATAAGAGGGCAAGATCTAAGTTGTAACCACCTCACCTCACCAACCAGTAAAGTTGTAGTTTTTACCTATTGTGCTCATTAATGAGACTTGTTCCTCATTCACACCAACGGTCTATAAATACAGCAGGTTATTTCAATTTGACATGAGGTATACTTTCTTTCTTA
>VURO01007767.1:7909-21131 GCA_015108175.1 Pelvicachromis taeniatus
GGGCTTTGTTATCATACCCTGGAACAACACCAAGTCATTGGTTCAGGTATCTGGATGACACCTAGGTGAAAATCAAATCTCAGGATGTACCACAATTCACTGATCACAATAACTCGGTGGATCAAGTTCACTCGGGAGGATGCAAAAAATTACGGGTTAAACTTCAGGGAAGCAGAAGAATATCATATGAAGAAGGCCCTGAGTAAATGTGGTTATCACAGCTGGACATTTGTCAAAGCTGGGAAGGCACCTAAAGAAAGCTTCAGGCGATTCAGAAGAGAAGGACAACTGCTGTCTAAGTGAAAAACCCTTAGTGATCCCTTATGTATCTGGAGCATTGGAACAGCTGAGACACATTTTTCTCATTTCTATTTGAAACATTTCTAATTTGGGAGGAATGTATTGTTTGTGACAGTGTATGTGATTTGTATCTGTGCCTGCTCACTCATACCCTCATTACTGAGAGGATCCAGTGTATGTATCATGAGCTGGAAGATGCTGTTTCTCATCAGTGAGTTGTGTAGAGAAGCACAGCTGCCTTCCCTCTGCAGCCTGGGTTTAGCCTGTAAAACAAAAAAAAGCACAAATGTCAAATGTTTATATGGATTCAAATATAAATGCACACTTATTTTACACATCATTATTTCTCTTTATGTGTCCATATTATAGTCTTAAACCATTATCAGGTAGTGCCGGTCACAGCTTCAGTTCCTTAAATAAATAAAATAAAATTTGCAAAGGAAAACAAATGATAACAAAATGTTAAGCTACTATTTTAAAATCAAACGAAAGCACAAGAAATAAATTTTTAAATCAAACTTTTTGAAAGACTTGAAATATACAGCACAGTACACATACCCTATACTATGTTATGCATATAAAACGCTAAAAATAATCTTACCGTAAGCTTGTTCTCATCATCACTTGGTGCAGTTACCTTTAGGAAAGAACACAGAGACAATAATATGATAAAAATATAATAATAGACATAATAATAGATTACTGTAATGGAGAATACAATAATCAAATGAAATATGAAGGTTTTTCCGTATATATTTCAGTACATTTCAGTTAATAAAATGCCACAAACACTTTTTGTATTTGTGGCACTGGATTGGATTGCATTATACAAATGTTAATTAAAATAAACATGGAAATGGTGACAGAATAAGGAAAAGATAGGACCTCAGTTTGAATTATTCAAAAAGCATGTTGGAAGGCATTTTTAGATCAAGTATATATAAATTATTTATAACAGCAGGGAGTGGTAAAGACAGCATTAATCAAGCAAAGATTTATCATGACCCTTTTCAGTATGCCAGCTAGTTTAGACGTATAACTTCAGTGGAGATTACATCACACTGTTCATGTCCAGTATTTATTTCAACTTCCTCATGGTGAAAGCGAACCACTGCATGTTTTAGGCACGTTTCCAACATGAAGACTACACACACACGAGGATCTCACATTAATCTCTATCCCAGCCATGTTTTTAGATGGCATATACGCCACAGCCGCGGCACTATCTAGCTACATACACACATGTCAAAGCTACCTCAGTCCTAAATCACAGTGTGCCACTGAGCTACACACGTGGTTAAAGAAAACAAAAAAGTTGGATTTTACTACAGAAAAAACTAGCAAGAATAAAACAAAGAAAAGAAAACATGCACACAGACTAAAGGGACAAACCACGAGTATCATAACTATATATACAAACTACCAAACCATTTGGCTTTGGGGGGGGGGATCACAAACTGCATTCATATTATAGACTATTGAAGACTTTTTGTCCAAGGTGAAAGGCAAATTAACAAAATATAAATTCTCAGTATTAACTGTTCAAAAGTTGCCCATATGTCTCCAAACATATTACTTCTGAAAGGTTAGTACAAACATGATAATTCTGTATTTTCACTCACTTTGTTCCTAAGAGGAAAAGCTTATTAAAGCTAAAATAGCCTCCAAAGTACAAGATAAATGAGAGGGTACAGTTACGATCCTGAGTGCAATTATATCCATTATATTATACATTATATATCCATTAACAAAGAAACAGCCCAAAAAATGAAATAAAATTTAGACTAATATTAGTATAGATAGTATATATAGATTTTCTGGTCATTTTACTTATTTGTTGTGTGTTTGTGCTTGTCTGTTGTTGATAATCATGACAGTGTGGTTCAGAACACACCTAAACTTGACTGGGTCACAACTGTGCGAGAGGAAGTCACAGTACCATAAAGAAGTGTAAATGATGCAAGTGACATCAAAATAAAGTACAGTTTCAATACTGCATGTGGTCCAAGGCCTCATTGGTGTCACTGCTGGTGTGATCCCATTGCTAAATGGTCTCCAGTTAATCTAAATGAGGAGTTTTAAAAACATAATACTCTCTTGTCATGAGGGATTGCCACAGCGGGTAGCTCCACATGTTGGATTTCATCAAGTTTTTGTTGTTGTTTTATAATTATCAGTTGTCGTTCCTGCCACAACACCAAAGTGGAATTTAACTCTCCAGCTGAAATAAAACCAGCAACCTTTCACTTGCCAAGCAAAAGCGGTAACCTTTAAACTAGCAATCAGGAGCCACCAATTCTAAGTCATCTTATACTCAACAAATATCTCATGAACAAAGTCGAGCACTAAAATAGTATCTGAGAAAGACACAAACACAGACAAAATACCACAAATAGCACGTTTTCATGACTGAGTCTCCAGAGATTGAGCAGATAATCCCTTTAATTAAAACACCTGCCACTGCTATGGCAGCTAAACCAAGACACGGGTGGTTAAGTTTTGTTTTTTGAAGTCATCAATACCACATTGCTTAACAATTGTGTCTAATCTTGACAGAGGTCAGTTTTCAATTTAAATCTAATAAACATATGTATCTTATCAGTCAGTTAACATTTTCTTCCTTTTTACATAGTTGTGACTTCAGATATTGTGTCATATTTCTCCTTAGACTTGTCAAACTCAGCTAAACAACATCATTTCAGAAAGTTATGGCCAACCTTCTAAAACCACTTGTTGATTGAAGATGGAAGACGTGAATACTTCACAGCATTCATCTAACCCTTGTAATAAAGAAAATATAAAATGAAATAATAATTGCAACAATGATGATGATGATGATGATGATGATGATGATGAGATTAAAAAAAACGTGGTCAAATGAAGACTCAAAGCTAAAGATAAGGAAGCCTGTCTTTTGTTGTCACCTGTCTTTCTTGGCCTCGTGATTTCTGAGCACTGTAAGCACAAGCCAGCTTGGCATTAGGTCATGTTAGCTAATGCTCACATGGCTCATAAGAGTGGCTGGATGAGAGAGAAACTTGCAGCCTGCTGGAGAATCTGTTGAGCCTGAAGCTGTTTTTTGATCACTCTACTTTGAAAGAAACACTTTTTATGTCAATTTATTTCCTGATTGAAGTTGTTAATCACATATTGCAATCTGACAAGTAACTATCATTTATAAAGTTTTTTTTTTTTTTTTGCATTTTACATAACATATTACAATTTTACCAAGCTCTTATTTATGTGTCATGATAATATCAAAATCTGTATTGTGCTAGTAATGTACATTTAATAAAATTGTACATAATGGAGTAATTTGTCCTTTTACAGCACAGTTTCAGCCCACGTTTTATATTTTGAAATTTTTTAAAATATCTTGCCAAAAACATTATTGCTTAAAATCTAACATTGCAACAGGCCTCCTTCTGCAAGTTGTTTACACGTAAACCTCCCCTGTACAATATCCATCCACCACAGCACCATTTTTTTTGTGGTTTTTTTGGTTTTTTAATTTAATGTCAGCAGACTCAAAAATGTATAACTAACCTGTATTTTCCATTTACGATTTTCAGTAGTGATATTTCCTGTGACTACATAACGGGTTGTTAAATAAAATTTTATGAATTACAGTTAGTTTTGTTTTGGTATTTATAATAAGACATTTTTAAAATAGAGAACAAAGAGAGTACCTCACAGAGTACAAAGGTAATGTGTATATGTGTAAAGGTTTTGATGCTGGACTGCTCATTTTCATATTTGATGCATTTTTTATGGGTTGATTGGGAAATAATACTCTAGCCTCCACCTCTGCTATAGTAAAGCTAGTTGAGGTGGAGCTCCTCGCATCAAGTGATATTATGAGATGTTCTAACTTTGTGATATTTAGTGTTAAGCAGTTGCTCTGTGCTACGTAAAAAAATTGCCAGCTCAGCACGGTCCACTTTTGGGTTAACAGCTATAACTTCAGTAAGTGCGTATAGTCTTGTTTTTCTTTTCTGGGTCAACTTTCATAATGTTTAGATGTACTTAGTGAAGACAAAAGATTTACTAAACAATTTGCTCACATTGTACTAAGCTGCTGGTTAAGTTTGGTGATCTCATCTACTCTAACTATAGACACTGGAAGACTGCCAAGATGCCTCAGATCAGCACATTTACACATGGATTTCCCATCATTGTACTGACCATCATGTCACTGATGCAAAATCAGATCACCTTTTCATAGTGAACATAAAGTACAAAGTACATAAAGTACACATCTCTGTTACATCTCTTCCTCTCTCTCTTCCTCTGGCTTCCTGACCATTTGAGCTGTGGGACTTAGCCAGGATTAATCAGCAGAGATCACCACTTTTAGACTGGCAATTTTCAAGCACTCACGAGAAGTCTTGCAGAAACCCTCACAGGTCAAAGTGAGTGAAAGAATTTGCTTCCATTCTCATTTGCGAGCTCATCCTTGTTGCTTTAAAAATGATAAATGATAATAAATAAATAAATAAATAAATAAATAAATAAATAAATAAATAAATAAATAAATATTTACTGTCTCGCTCTAAAAACCTGAAAAACTCAGCTCCAATTTCTATCATAAATAAATCAAATGAAATTTGCATTCTTGGTAACAAGCATCAAAAAATGTACTTATGAACAACAGCAAAAGTATTATTAATATAGGACAAAACAATGCACTTCCAAAATATCCTCCTTTATTCATGTACTAATGGAAAGGTGTTTTCTGTGTAACCACGCTACCCCTCTACTGCCCTGTAGTAAATGAGAGAAATTTAATTTGAACATTTCTTCGGTGCTCTGCAGACACTGTGTGAAAATGTGCTGGAATGTATGTTTGCTGTCGTCACTGCAGGTAAGCAGTTGATAAGGGGATTAGAGAGAATTAGCATCTTTAGTCCCATCAGTAAGCAAACCAGCAAGTCTTCTCATCATCTCCTGCTACCTAAATGAAATGCATGCACTGTGCAAATCAACTTAAAAGAGTCTCAAGTACATACAAAATACAAAGCTTCACAACACTATGAGCATAACTGCAGGCAGAGAATGGATCGTGCGGGTTTCTTTCCGCTCAGAGATCTGCTGATTCCTGCTCCCCAGGTACCATCTGACTATTATTAGTGGCTCTAATGGGATTAGAGAGCATTAACCTAAGGGATTATTTAGGAGCTACAGACACATGAGACCAAGACAGCTTTACATCAAGTGCCGGACAGCAAAAGAAGAAAGCTGTTCTTGGGCTAAAGTGAGGCAGCTTGAGGAACAGCTGATTCCCAGAAGGGCACCGATGTCAAACAGAGCTTTTCCAATAACAGTGATATTAAGAAAGTTTGATTAGCACACATATGTATGTAATCAAAGGTTTAAATAAGCCAGTAACAACTAAATTATAACAAATCTACAATAGAAATTAATTCTTAAAAAATTATGTTGAAAAGGGTTAAATATATTACATTTGATATGCCCTTTGTTATTAACGGCAAAAATGCTGAAATAAAACTACTTGGAGTAATATTTGGAGTAGATGTTGTCAGGTTTAGACCTACAAAAAAATTTCAAGGGAGAAACTTTAAAGCTAATACCACCACATCAGAAGTCAAGAGCTAATATGCAATGTAAAATGTGAGTAGTGCACAGGCAGCATGTATAGCCATGGATTGGATATGACCCAGATGAAGTGATAATGGATGACGGTAGACACGGCTACAAACATATGATTAAAACATCGCAGAGCAACAGATTCAACTCCAGCTGCACCCAAACAATAATAGGACAGATGGTGGGTCACTGAATAACTATTTCTGTTTCAATTTGTATAAATGAATAACAATGTGAATAACCACAGAAGCTGAGGCTTAAATAAATAAATAAATAAAAACAGGGCCAAGCATTGCTTTCTTAGATAGCAGCGTCTGCCCACTTTTTTACTAACGTAGGGACACATCTGGGAGAGCGAAATGAGGGACAGGACTTAAGAGAGTAGTGAAATGCACAAGGACTTTTGTACTAATAGTACTTTTTCTTCAGTTTTTGGCGTTTAAGACTATATGGAATACATGAAGGAATTAACAACACGAGTCAAATTGACGATTAAGTCATTACAAAAAATCTTAGTGGGGCACCTCTTCTGATTAAAAATTACCAACATAGCACCTGACAATGAAATTTAACTTAAAAAAACAAATGCAACATCTTATTATGTAGTATTTATGTGCATACTTTGATGGATGTCATGTTAAAGGTGGTCTGGTTTGATTGCAATTTCTGCATGACATGCCTTCATTTTATTATTTGAAATAAACTGTAAAGTGAATGTACGTGTTTAATCTGTTAAAAACCAAACTTTGTGGTTAGGTAGTTTGCACCACCCATTTGGCTTATGCAAGTCTTTGGCAAATGTTCAATAATACCTGTGATGATCTTGATAGATGGGAATACAGTAAAACCCCAATAAAAATACAAAATTTGAATGAAGTTAAATGCATGCATGACAGATTAATCTAATCTTTGCCATACCTAAGTATTCAAACATAAAATGTCTTAAGTCTTGTAATCCAGTTGAAATGGGGACATTGACCAGCTCTGTTACATCACTGCTGTTCTAAGTGCTGGACTCTGCTCTGCATTCCGTTATTAAAAGTGATGATTAAAGATGGCGCCTGATCTAAGTCAGCATGAATAGGGTGCAATCTGGCGATCTAGTCAGCATCATCTGAAGTACACAGATGCACAAATGCTTAGATCCTTTGAAAGTGAAATTAAGAAGATTTAAACTGGATGACAGAATGCAGTCTGTTTAGGTCCTTTTTAACACCCTCTCAGATTCTCAAACCATGAACACTATTATTCTAAGGCCCGGCAGTCTATGTAAGTTTTCCCTGTGATGTAATTCACTTGGGAAAAGTTAAAAATACAAACCCAAATACAACAAGAGCCACAACAACAAAAACCTGTTTGAAGCTTATACTTCGAAGCTCTCCTTTCCAAGTATGCAAATCGAGTGATATAGTGTTGATGGAGAAGAGTACTTTTTCTTTCTACAGTGCACTTTTGTTGGCTATTTTTATTTACATGTTTGACTGATTGATTGATTTACATGAAAACAACAACAATCAATTAACCAATCAATTAACCAATCAATCAAACAATCAATCAATCAATCAGCATCTTCATTTCAAATGAGGCATTTTTCTTTCTGAGAAACCCACATTATTTGAACCACAAGTCATGCATATAATAAAGTTTTGTACTGAGAAAGCTAAGATTTTTTTAATATCCAAGATGCGAGAATCTTTCTCCTGACACACTGTTTTGATTTTAAGTCTTCATGATTGTTTGACCCAGAGGATTGAAGGGTGGATGATAAGGTGAACGTGCGTGTGAATAGATTCTAATCTACCTTTTAATCATCAGAGCCTGTTTGAAATGTTGGATTGTTTGTTTCACATAGCTAGATTAAAATTTGTGAAATTGTGAGATTTGTTGATCCTTTTGTGAAGGTTTTTGATTATTTTATTTTATTTTATTCATTTATTTAGTTATGCTTTACCTTTTTGGTACTCAACCTTGGAAGAATACTTAAAGTCTATACAAATCTGTTGCTTGACAACAATCAATGGTATTGTTGAGTAGAAAACAGCTGGGTAAGAGTGGGGAGGATAAATCAAATGATAAATGGATGACGTCAGCTCACCTTCTGTGCATTCTCCAGCTCGTCCACCTGGTTTTGGCCCAGTATGCTTTTGATGATTGATTCGAATTTGGCATTCAACTTCATGAAAGTTACATAGCAGGTGTAGAACAGTAGCAGACCAAGACTTTCTTCCAAAACAATTTGATTATCCAAAAAGAAATAGATGAGCATAAGCAAACCAACGATATAGAATGAGACATCTCTGAACAGAGGCCACCAGGTGAGATGCAGCACCTCTTTGGAGAACAAGGCGCACATCCCAATTACAAATAGGATGTTGAAGACAGCCGATCCCACAATGGTACCAATACCCACATTGCTGTGGGAGACGAAGACTCCTATAACAGATGTGAAGAGTTCTGGGGCAGACCCACCTGCAGCCATAAAGGTGGCTCCTGCTACATCATCAGAGATCTCCAGCTTCTCTGTGATGACCGTGAGTGCAGGAACAAAGAACTCATCACAGACAAGGGCTAAAGCTATGAACATGTACAACATGCCAAACATATGAAGCACTACGTAGCCCTGGCGCCTGTCCTCCACACTGAAATAGTCTGTTGGGTAGTCCCCATGGTTCATCTCTAAACTGGAGGATTTCATGGCCACCGGTGTATCCTCTGCTGCAGCTGAAAGGTTCTGGTGCTGCAGAAGAGTTCTTTGGGGCATTGCTCCCTCTGATGAGCCTTCAGCAGCTGAATCCACCTGAGGGGTCAGTGATTTGGCCAGCATCAAGGCACTCCATGAACAGACTGTGCAGACAACCACCAGGCTGATGATAAAGCCCAAAATCCGTCCAGGCCGTAGCTTTCTCTTGACACCATGGTACAAGTGCATGGTACTCCTACTTTGAGGGCCCAGGTGAGGTGGTGAGCTGGAATATGCTATCAGATCTTGGTTTCTTATGGGTAGGATGAAATCCATCGTGTTTGGCGCAGGTTGTCAGAGTGGAAGTGTCCCAAAAGCTGGGTTGGTGGTGATGTTGGCTATAAGGGTGGGGGTTTGACAGGCCACGGCGGTTTACCAATTGGTTTGCATGCTGCTGCCAGGTTTAAACACAACGGAAGCCCTTCAGTCTGATTCCAGGATCTATCCCATTTAAAAGTCTCCCCATATTACACACTGCAAGACAGAGAAAACAGACATTGTAATGCAAGTGTGCAATTGAAATAAAGACATAAAAAAGATTATAAACATAATAATTAACTTTAGCTATCAAATGGGAGAATCACATCAGCCATTTCCCTCCATTGACAATAATATTCAGCAATCTTAATGAGTATCCTTTTTTTTTTAACTCCTGCTATCAGCTTTACTGTTGCCTCCTTGGCTCGAGTATACCCATTCAACTAATTCTTTGTTATTTCTCAGAGTGAAACTTTGTCCGTTTAAGCTTTTAATACTGAAATTATCTGCCCTGCATAATCAATGCTTACTACTACTGGATACTTATTTTGCAGATAAAGGATTTTAGATCACATACCATTACAGACTGTATAACAGTATGTAAAGTGTTTGAATGAGGAATTGATTTCAAACTGTGACATTAATTTGATGTTTAATTATCAATGAATCAGTAATGAGCCAATAGCATATTGGTTGCGTAATGCATAATCATTATCTTTACTTTCTATATTTTGTAAAATCAACTGAGGTAGAGCGCTCGCCCCATGATCAGAAGGTCGGGGGTTCGAAGCCACTGAACAGGTACCCCTGAGCAAGGTACCGTCTCCACATGCTGCTCCCCGGGTGCTGAAATGACGGCAGCCCACTACTTCACTGAGTGAATGGGTTAAATCCAGAAGAGTAATTTCCTCGCAAGTATTGTTTTCTTTACAGTGTCACAAACTAAAACCCTTTGTGTAAAAGCAGCTTCAGAAACAACTATTCTCAAATCTTCTTGAATAAATTACTAGGCTAAACTTTAAATTCTTAATTGGAGGTCAGAGTTACATTTTGTCAGACAGAATCTTAATTTAAGCTCATGTTAATTAATTTTAGGGGTCAGTATTAGTAGCTGCTCAGTTAATCATTTTTTATTCATTTACATCTAAGATAAACACATAAAACCTTCAAATGTATTATTTATTTTGGGGGAAATTAATTGTAAATAACAGTTAAAATTACATATAGCAATTATTTTTCACTTAGTTTTCATCATTTTAGTGCCGTACGGATGTGGTTCTGAGAAGCTGCAGTGAAAGCTTTTCTTTAACTGTGGCTAGGACATTAGTGAAATCTCATTAGAGACCTTTTAAATCCCCCAGAGGATATACTTAGATTAGCCTCACGTCCTGCACACTGGTACCACTGCAAAGTCAAAAAGTAGACACCAACAAATTGAACAAGTTGAAAAATGGGACCTGATGAAGTTACTTTGCACATTAGAGCTATTAAACACTTAAGCACCTACTTTAAGACAAAAAAGTAATCATAATCTCCTCGCCTCGTTTTAAAATAACACAATGAAGGTTTATGTAATATAAAATGTTTTAAAATGGTAACAATTTGGTGTCAGATGATTACTTTATGAGTTAATACAAAATGTTTTAGGTTATTAGAGTGAAGACAAATTACAGCTACACACCAAACACACATAATCATGTTTTAGGTTTTCATACCACTCTTGGATATCGCCAGTTCAGTTGAGAAAAGTACAGCAGTCAACAGTTTGTCAGATCCTGAATCTCTGAGTGAATATTTCCTGTAAATTGACTCCAAAATGATCCCAGGTGTTTGGTGCAGGTCTCAGCAGTAAATCCTCAGTGAGATTTTCTTCTCTAAGCACAGAGAGCTTCAGGACAGCATGTCCAGAAGGAGCTCCTCCCTCCTTTTCAGTGTTCCTCCCCCATTGACACTGCCTATCTCCCTTTACTTTCTCCTCCTTCCTTGTCCTCTCTGTCACCAAGTCGCTGTCCAAAAAGGAGGCTCACTATATCTATCAATCTTCTCCACTTCCTCTGGCCACCCTTCCCATCCTCCCACCTCTCCACATGACCTGCATAATTCCTTTCCAGCTCTACACACAAGCAAATGGATAATGGATTGAGAACAATAAGATTACAGCTTGATGAGGCTGAAATTATAAGATCACAGTCCTGTGTATAAAAGGCCTTGAAAATGATCCTACTTACTCTGTTATGCAATACCCTGCAGCATAGTTCAGAATAGATGCTACAGATTATATTTGTATGCATTAGAGATTTATAACCTATAAACAGCATGCCAAACTATTTTAAAAATCAAAAGCTATAGCATGCCATTTTGCCATTTAGCTTTATAAATTTATGTATTTTTTTCTTAGATGGTTAGATGCCTTATTAAGCTTATTAATTTGCACTATATGTTGATCAGCCACAATTGGTTGAACATTGCAGACTTAACACACCTCATGTGATAAGGCACTTTGCCGCAGCAGTGGCCACCCCCAGCTGGACAATGCAATGCCGCAAAAGCTGTTTAGGAACTGTTTGAGGACCATAACAGAGAGCCCAAATTGATGACCTGACCTCTACACTCCCTAGAGCCCAATCCAATCAAGCATTTGGAAGATGCATCTGATGTAGTGGGATCCAAAGATGTCCCATTTTGCAATCCACTGCAAAATGGGACATCTTTAACCCCTCCCCCTCCCAAAGAACTTACGTTAGAGCTGTTTTGGCAGCACAAGAATCATCTGATATTAGGTAAGTAGTTTTGATGCTGCAATTGATCAGTGTATGCTAGTCATAAATAATAAGTTCTTATGCAAATAATATCACCATGCTGTCTTTTATTTACTGAATGCATGCAACGGGCTCTGCGTGCCGCACCCACTCTAAGGAAACAATCCTGCACTCTTAATGTAAGATCAGGGTTAACACGTGAGAACTGTAAGCCCGAGATGCTACCTGAGCGTGAGTTCAAATGATGATGCCTTTTCTGTTACATAGCCATCTCTAAGACAGATGCATGAGGGAAAATAAACGTTGAATAGGCAAATGTACTGTAACTAAAGGAAGATTAGAAAAAATACAAATTTAGCCTTGTTATTAAAAAATCACACTTAGAAAATAGTTCTAAAGATATATTGTGAATTGTGTAATAATAATCCATAATAATCCAAATAATGCTATTTCTGTTCCCCTACAAACCACAAACCCTGCTGGGATTAAATCCAGTGAGACCTTTCTCACCTTCTATTGCTCTTATCCAATTAAATGTGAGTATACTTAATGGAGTGGACTGCTTATTTGTCTTTGTAAGCAAAATCTACCTCTTCACTGCTTTGTTTTCTCACCAAACCAAGACCATGTAAAAGCTTCGTCATCTTTTAATAACATGACTGAGATTTTTTTTTCTTTATAGAATAACAATGATTTTATTTCTAATGTTTGCTCAAACCCTCTAACACAATGTCCCATAAAGGAAGGAAGAAAAAAAACGTACACACTATAAAACATGCTTTGATGAAATATTTTGCATTCTCTCCGGTTATATATTTCCACACTGTACTATTCCACACATAGTACTGCCATGTCCTGAAGAGACACTTGGTTTTGTGCAGACATGTTTGACCTCTGTAGTGACGGTGTATCTATAGCTGAGATTAAGAGCTATGTAAAGTCCTGACAAGGCTAAACGTGTTGCATAATCAACCAAGCTAACCTAACCTTTGGGGTAGGTGAGGTACATCTATTGTATAATTTGAAATCTAAATCATTACAATTACAATGAGTAATAATAACACAAGCTAGGGAATAACACTTAAATAGATTTAGATTCCATGCAAAGGTCAAGCCACATCTGGGTGACTGGATTTGATCAAACCTTCGGAAAACATGTAGATATACCTGCAGAACCTGTGCATGAAATAGAAGCTGCACAATTAACTGCAAATATATAGTTTTACATTAGGTTAAAATTGATTTCTTTGGTAGGCCAATGAAAAGAAAGCGAAATGGATGTTCCTCTGTGAAGCTGGGATCAGCAGCAGCTTATTGGCTAAACGCTCCTCTCTAAAATAGCAGCTGAGTTGGAAAGGAAGGAACATTTTCTCTGCGAACAGGGACGGCCCAGGTAATTGGTGAGATCTATATAATGAGTCTATGAATAGCTGAGTTCACCTACTCTCCAAAAAGTGATCTTTCAATAAGCTCACAATTTCAAACACCACACCTGCCAGGCACAAAAGCAATTTACAACCATAAAGACTTCTATATATAACATAAAAATATTTAAAAG
>VURO01007768.1:19452-42936 GCA_015108175.1 Pelvicachromis taeniatus
TTGGGGGGGGGGGGGTATACTGCTGAGCTCTGGATTGCGATGGATGGCGTACGACAGACCTACAGTGCTTCGCCATTGTGAGAGCAAAGCAAGCATTGATAACAGCCCTTAGAAGTATTGACATGATAACATTTCTGTCTGCTGGGTCGCAGTGGCACAGAGCAGCAATAAATTGAGATGAATGATCAGTCGATGACAATTTCCATAATCGTTATACCTTTCGTAATTCATCAAGGTAATGATACCCGCACCCCTAATGTCACATTTATTCCATTTTGTGCACAGCGGCAGGCAAAGGAGCGAGCACCCCGCTCCTCGTCAGTTCCCTTCAAAAAGGATTGATTACAAACCAACTGCATTTTGCTCCTGCTTGTGAGTGGAAGAGCAATGTGTTATTTGACCAAAAATAACAATGAAGGGGATGGGAAATGCAATCTAATTCCACTCATTCAACTTCCTCTCTCCCCTCTAGTGACAGACAAACAGGAGGCCATTACAGTTTAGCTCTGGCACTGTTTCTGAACCAGAGGGGGAAAAAAAAGAGGCTGCTGCTTCCTGGCTCTCTGGAACACATTGAGATTCATCATTATCACATTTCTCGCCTCCTTTTCCCCCCCTTCAGTCATTAATGACATAGTTCCTCTTTGACAATTATTTGTCATTATTGAGGAACGATCGCAGTGTGAGAAGAGTGCTGGGATTCAATTACAGACGCAGTCATTCACGATTAATTTCGTCGCCCATATATGTTGCATATCAGCGCAGACTGCGTAAGCACACCTTGACAAAAATAACAGCTCCATTCACAGAGGCGGTATCCAAGGTCTGTGAATTTTCCAAAAATGTAGCATTCAGTCCTATTCAGAACAGCACTGCACTCATCTGCTCTTCTATCCTGCAGTATGTCAGGCTGTCGATAACACGGGGATGTGCCTTCATTCAAATGGTTTTCCGAAACTGCGAGAGAGTGGACATCAAATAAACCGAACACCACTGCTGTTTCACCTTTTATTTTCCCTGTATGAACAAAATCCATAATGATAAAACACTAAAATCGTAAATGCTGCAAAAACCTACAATTATTTCATTTCACCGTAGCAGGATAACCTGGTTACATCCACCTTGTCATAATGGGAAATCTAACTGAGATGCTTAGCTTAATTTGAGATTAACTGAGCAACTGCAAGATGTAAATACCTTCCTTATCTCAGATGATTTTCTTTTTTTTATGAGTTTTCATAATTGCATGGCCGGTCAAAGAGAGTAGTTTGTATAGTAGCTGCATCTTTTTCATACCTATTCACAGGCTGACATTTGTCTTTGTGGGTAAGACACAAGAAGTGGAAAACAATTCTGTTTTCACAGCAACAAAAGGTCAACGCTATAGTGCGGCACTAACAAGGACGGGGGTGGGTAATATTTCAGTATTAGCACTTGGAATCGCATTATGTCGATATGATCTTATATTACAGTTTTACGAAACTACATTTGAATTATTAATTACAGAAAATTAATTACAACAAAATATATTAAGGAATGGCTGGTGAAATTCCCTGAAGGTCAGTAGATTCATATGTCTTGTTTTATTCAGACATCAGTACAAAACTACAACTTTCACATAAGACCATAAAGAAAAAATGAGACATATTTTAAAAGCAAAAAGCTGGAGCTGAATAACGCTGAAGTATCAACCAGGAAAACCAGGTTGTTTTCATTGTTGCCAGAATAGTTGCTGAAGCTGTTTTGCAGCATTATGTGCAGAGAAAACACTCCACTCGTGCACGGATGTCATGCGGGACCTCAAAATAAAACTCCAAACACAGCTGGGTTTTTTTTTTTTTTTTTTGCTCCTACCTTGCTCCTGCCTGCTCCTATTTTGTTGTTCGGTTGAAGTTCAAGTACAGCATCTCTTCGAGTAACAGACTCGTACAAAGATAATTTGAAACACAAAATAACAGGACAGTGTTCGAGTTAAATTACTGCTAGAACTTTTACCTTCATCTCCTTCAAACAGCATAGATTTTTTTTCTCTATGGACATCTCCTGTAACACCATCGTTTTTATTTGAATTTACACTGCAGCGGTATAAATTCCCCAAACTCCTGAAATTCAAACCACACAGCAGTAGTTAACTATTCCTAACCCCAGCAGAAGCCTTTTGACTTACCACATCTTTCTGCTTTCAGTGACTTAGTATTCAGCTGTGAGTGAGTGCATGTATGTAGTATCTTTCCCTAAGGCTCAAGCATCCACATCAACACTTGACAGACATGCCATTGATTTCTCTCTCCAAATCCCAAGACAAACTGTCAATAGAAATTTCTCAGGAATAGAAAGCCAGGATCAGATTCAGTGATGATGGACAAGTTTAGGGAAATGGTGGACAGCACAGGAGCCATTTCAGAGCAGCTGATGCGTCAGCGTTCCCATTAAAAAAAATCGCCGAGCAACAGGAACTTAAGTTTGCGATTAAGAAAAATAATTATCTCAACATCTTTCCAAGATGAGAAGAACTTTCACAGCAGCTTGGCTGAGCACTACAGAGGGCACAAGCAGCGGGGAGTGGATATAATTGAGCTGAAATTGGTCTCCCATGGCAATGATACTTTGTTCAATCTAATGCTCTGCAGTGATTGGACGATCATCTCTCTCATTCCTTCTCTTGAAAAGAGGTTGAAAAGAGGCCCATCTATTAGGTTGCCTACCATCAAGTCTTTGATAGAAGACATAATTCTTGCCTTAAGGGATAACAAGATGCTTTATCGGCTAGACACAGGACAGACCCTAATGCTTTGAATATTATCTGATAGAGCCATGTCAACAACTTTTTTTTTATTTCAACATTTAAAAATGGAACTCTTTGAATTCAGATCTCACGGTTAGTTTGTATGAATTTCGAGAAGAAGAAAAAAAACGAATCGATGCTATTTGAGACACGTGTACAGAAAGGTATACGATGTATACTAAAAATATGCAGTGCTGTTTACGGTGTTGTAAATTAGACTGTGTGTTACACCGAGGCAAGCCTAATGTTCTTACGTGCAGCAGAAAATCAAACTTGCTTATATTTCCTGATCTGAACCAGTGTTTGAATAGAATAATCAATTTCTCATGCATCTCTTTTGGATCAATATTTGCATGTGGGAGAGCAGAAAGTGAAGCCTGCAGGGGTTCCACTGGTGTCTCCAAAGATACAGAGGATTTTCAAAAGAGAGAGGAGATGAGCTTTCTAAATAAAGGTCCTGATCTCTTTCTGTTTTGTATTAAAGTAAAAGCATAGGTTTGGCCGACAAATGGGACTGTTAAAACCCCGAGATAAGCTCCTCAACCGCTTTTCAAAATCAAATGTCCTGGCATGTTGTTTGACTCAGTAATCATCAAGACTGAAAGGATTTTGACAGAAGTGTTTCCAATACAGTTAAAACATGAACAAATTCCAAGGCTACAAGCTATTTTCAGTCATTGTAGCGAGGTTATCTTGAACGACAGTACTGTCCGACTAAAATAAAGCCATCATCGCCGTGGTAAATTTTATAATCAGGATTCAAAGGATTAATAAGCCAGCTTCTATGGAAAGTGTCACATCATCGTTATGACTTTCTCACGATCACTGCATTCTGGGAGTCACTCGGTGATGTCATGTTTATGTAAATACATGATTAGAAATTCTGTCTACATCAAGACACCTCGCTGTGTTATTGTAGTTTGTGGTGTGTTATTGTGACCTGGACTCTTACGTAAGAATAGCAATGCGGATGCAGGGAAGTTGTAATCCATTGGAGAAATTGTAGTCAGTTTAACTCCTGCTATAATAAGGTTGGTTTCAGAGAAAGTCATGCAACAACAAGCAGATTTTATCTCAATATAATATACCTCCTAGACTAATTAAATAGTGTCTTGTGTTTTTAACAGACAGCTACTAGCCAGTGAGAAACTATTTTTGGTAAATATCACATTAATTTCTGACTTAATACTAAAATGCATCAAAAGATAAAGTGGAATGACAGATGCACAATATAATAGCAGTAGATCGTCTACAACAAAAGGCAAAGCTTGTTAGAGACAAATCCTGTAATTTTGCCTCTGCACATCACCACAATGCACTTTAAATCAAACAATCAATGTGTGTCGGAAGTGCAGACTTTCAGCTGTAATTCAAGGGATTTTTACTATAATTCTGCATGACTTGTTTAGAAATTATAATCATTTTTATACATAGTCCACCACTTTTAGAGGAAAAAATTTAATTGGACAATTGACTGACAAGGAGTTTCATGGTCGGGTGACGCCTGTTCCCTTGTTACTTCATGGCAAATGAAGCAGATAGGATATCCGAAGTTGATTCCAAATGTTGAATTTATAGTTGATAGATTTTCACTGTAATTTCAAACAGGAAGCCCAAAGAGAAGTTAGTGCAAGTGCCCATCATTAGCCTGAGAATACATAATAATCAGAATCAGCATTCTTTTTTTAGCCCAAAGGGGAATATGTTACAGACTTTCACTTAAAAAAAATGAACAGGAAAAAGAGATAATGTAAACATATATACAAAGGCACTCCAAATGCAATATTAAATTTAATTAAAAAATGACAGTACGGACGATATATTACATGTGAAAATATTACAAGTGTCACAATGAGGAGATATAAAGTTTTATGGCCACAGGTAGGAATGCTTTCCTGAGGAGTTCTGTGGCGCACTATGGTTAAAGGAGTCATTTGCTGTGGCTGTCTAACACGAGATGGAGAGGGTGTGACACATTGTCCAATATTGACTGTAACTTGGACAGCATGCTCCCTTTTGAAAAATCTCTCAGAGAGTCAAGCTCCACACCCACAATATTACTGGCCTTGCGGATCAGTTTATTGAATCTGTTGTTATCCGCTACCCTCTGCATGCTGCCCCAGCATACCACAGCATAGAGGATGGCACTGGTCACCACAGACTCATAAAACACCCTGAGCATCATCCAGCAAATGTTAAAGGACCTCAGTCTGCTCAGAAAAAAGGCATGGCTTTGGCTTTTTATCGTCAACATGAACACAGCGGTATTTGTGACCCTCCACTGTCTTGACATAGACCCCACGGATGAAAACAGGAGTCACCCATGCTTTTCTCCACATCGTGTCTAAACCTAATCAGAGAGACAATAAAAATGTGGCCGAAACGTTAATGTAGTGCAGGGGTCTCCAACTCCAGGCCTCGAGGGCCGGCGTCCTGCAGGTTTTAGATAATACCCTGGGTCAGCACACCTGAATCAAAGGATTAGTTCATTAGCAGGCCTCTGGAGAACTTCCAAGACATGTTGAGGAGGTCGTGTAACCATTTAAATCAGCTGTGGTGGATCAAGGACACATCTAAAACCTGCAGGACACCGGCCCTCGAGGCCTGGAGTTGGAGACCCCTGATGTAGTGCATTCTTTAAAAACAAAAAGAATGCACTGGCTAAAAAGCCTGAAAGAACACAGGGGCCATGTAAAGACCATGTTGACAAAATTGTTTTCATTGTTAAGAAAAACAACTTCACAACATCTAACCAAGTCAAGAACACTCCTCGGGCAGAAGATGTATCATTGTTAAGGTCTGTGATCAAGAAATGCCTTCGTGATTGGAAATACAGAGGGTTTAAAACAAAGTTTGGTTACACTTAAAAACAAGAACACCAGATTAGAGTCTGCACAGTTCTGGGGAAAAAACAAAGTTTGGTGCAGATGAAACCAAGAACTTATAGATCCCATTGCCTGTGAAACACAGTGAAGACAGGATTATGATATAAGTATGTATGGCTACAAGTGGACCCGGGGCATGAGTGTTTTTTAATGATATAACTGCTCATCAAAGTAGTGGGATGAATTCAGAAGTGTACAGGGCTACTTCCTCCTCAGAATCAGCCAAATTTGGCAAGTGAATGCAGAAGTGAATGCAGAAAGACACACAAACAAGCAGCATCTGAGGGTGGTACAGGGCTGGCAGAGCATCTCAAGGGAGGAAGCACAGCATTTGGTAATGTCCACAGGTTCAAGACTTCAGGCACTTATTGTCTGCAAAGCATCTGCAGAACCGTTAAAAACATTCGTTATATTTAAAGTTAGGTTAGTTTGTCCAATTAACTTTGAGCCTCTGAAAATGGGGGAGTATGTATAGAAACAGCTGTAAGTCCTAACGACTTAACACCACTTTAAACTTATTAATCTCATACTAAATGTTTTAAAATCAACTCCAGTGGCATACAGAGGCAAAACTACAGCTGTAGACATATATGAACGATGGAAACGTTCACTGTGCCAGTGGCTTGAGGAGACTGGCACTGTCTGTTACCCTCATGTTTCTTTTCCTTCTTTTATACATTGTACGAGAAGTCTTTTTGATAGCCAGCATGATTCTAAACACTGGGACATACAACAGCAACTAGCAAGTTCCTTGCCGTCTTCTTTAAAGTAGCTAAAGTAGTATAAATATTTCTACACGGTTTAGTATTACTTGTTCCTTTTATGTCAGTAAATAAATTAAATTGAAAAGTAAAGCATGTAGCTTATAAAACCCACAGATTTTTGTATGCACTCTGTGATTTTCATGCGCTTTGAAACACTTTGTAATTTTTCACTTTGTCGCTTTTGGTTTAATGACCAGCAACAATACTGTTTTAGATTCTCTCCTGCTTTGCTATTGTTTCTAGCAGACACATACAATTATTGCCCGAGAAAAGCTGTAAAAAGCTTTCTCTATTTTTCTTGCACAACACCACTGCTATACAGACCACAGAAGTTTGCTGCTAGTTGAAAAAAAAACAAAAAAAAAACACGGTGGATTATGCATATGAGTCAGATATTTCCTTCAGGAGTTGTAGAAAGATAAGCTGAGTTAAAAGGAGAGGGAATATTGGATTTTGTCAGGTTGACACAAACACAACTCCAAATTAATTCAAATGTTGTTCAGTGCATGGTTGATGTGAAAATGAGCAATACTATTAGAGTTACCATTCGAACTTTATAAGATATTTAAAGGTTGTTTTGATGCCTTTGGGAGGACGAAACATCAATTATTGGAAACTCAGGAGTTAATTTCAAAACGAAAACCAGTGATGCTTTTTCCTGTTGTGCATATGCTCAGTCAGACACAGATGATTAGTCAGAGAAGATCTGCAGCTGTCTCAAAGTTGTACTTGTTGTGTGATGTTAGATGCAAAAGTTTTCGTGCTCCAAGGAGAAGGTAAACAGTGGGGGGAAAAAAGTGGAAGCTATATTGCTGAGTTTGTCGCTCGACTGACTGACATTTCTCATGATAAATTCATGGTAGTGACAAGGCTGAGTGACTCTCGGGGCGCGGGTTAATTTGTCTGGAGGCCTACTGAGCTATGAGTTGTTGCACAATGACAAAGCGGAATGTGACCATTTCATTTTGCAGAGAGTAAGAAATAGGCCGTGAAATGGATGACTCTTTTGGACTGGGTATATATTATACCAGAGATAAGCCATGCTTATCTAGCCATGTCTTAGACTGGGGGAATTCAGGTTTGTCTAAAGCTATTTTCAGCAAAACTCAGTGTAAACTTCCTCTAAATGGTCATTTTGGATTTGTATGTGCTTGCGTGTGTGTGTGTGTGTGTCAGCAGGGAAGGAAATGTTCTTGCTTGGGGGCCAGTGTTTGCTAAATCCTCGAATATTTCACAGCCATGTTAAGAATAGAAGAAGGTAAATTGCTCAAGAACTGTGCAAAGCATTCAGAGGAAAACAAACAATGTCTTATTTGGTAGATGGTATTCAGAGTTAAGGTTATGGGATTTCCTTTAAAAGGCATACTATTATTTTAGAAAGCATAATATTTTGTCATTGAACAATCATCAACCTACTTGTTTCATATGCTTTGAAAGCATGCATTGTGTTTTTTGTTGCTAAATATTCCATATTTTCTGTACATTTCTACTTATGTAAATAATTCAGTTATTATTCAATTACATTTCAAACATATCTAGAAAGTTCCTAGCAAGAATGATCTTATGGAGCATTATACTGTATGGTAAAGACCCTAAAATAGTGGATTAAGAACATCCATTATCCAACAATCACCAGTGACAAAGCACTTTGGGATGGTGGGACAAAGTATAAAAGAAACCAAAGTACAAGAAAGAGGAAAAATAATGAGAGAAGAAGTGTTTGTTGCATCTTTGGAGGGCCAGCGACAAACAGCCCGAGTCTATCATTGCATGGATGTTTGAAGGTCGCCTGATTCAACTTTAACTAATCAAAATGGAAAACTTTAAAGCTTAACCATCTCCTCAACCCAACGTGGGAGTTGGTTTCATAGGAGGGAGGTCGGATAGCTGAAGGCTCTAGCAGCTGTTCTACTTTTGGAAACGCTAGGAAGCACAGGTAAACGTGCTTATGGTACTGTGCGCACACACTCACACACACACATATATTTATATATATATATATAAATCTGCATCCCTAAAAAAAATGATGTAACATATGTATTTTGCACGGTTTGCTAGTTAGACTGACAACCTAAACAGTTGCGGCCAAATGCACGAGAACACTGATGCATTGCAGAGGTTGGTCAGCAGATGTCTTGTGCGGCTCTCATCGCACTTTAATGAAGATGCTTAACCTTTTAAAAAATGATAAAAATGATCAAATGTGTTTCTATAAGACAAACAATTACAGCTTTATTTTTCTCAGCACTGGTCACTGAACTTTGTGTCAGACATTCCAAGGGAAGCGAAAAGCGCTTCATTAAGTACTGCATTAATCACCATGATACATTAACTGTGGGTAGTTATGGTAATGTGGCTGAAAACGACCTGTTATGCCAATGATCTCATTAATTAAGCTTAATGCTTTAAGTTTTAATTAGCAGATATTTCTGTCAATGTACTTGTCTTCACCTGGGTGGCAATAAAATGAGCCGGAGGGATATAACCGCTGATGAGTAACAGCACCTTCTGAGTAATACTAACATTGTATTAAATCGCTACTTCACTCTCTGATTAAAGTGCAAGCAAAGAACTATACTTTCTTTTTCCTATTTTTATTTTCAACATTTTCCCCAATTTAGTTGCTTGGCAACCAGAAGAGTGTAGTGCATACCATGCAATTCACCATGTGCCATAAATTTGAAGAAGAGAAAAATTGGGTCTTGTATGAATGAGGTCTTCACTGGAACTTAGATATTTTAAGTCAGAGCCCGTATGTTTTTTTTAGATACTGTTGGCTTCTTTCAACTACATGTGAGCAGTTGCAGCTTTGAGCTCTAAGCTGAACAAAAACAGGCACGCTGACCGTGAAGCACAGGTCATCGGTGTCATACAGTAAGCTTCACTTAGATGGATGAGTGCTCACCCGACTCATCTTGGCCAGATAGAGGATTTAATTGGAGTGGATGAGGTGTCCTGCCGGTTGTTAATTAGCAGTAACTGTCCTCAGCATCAGACATCAGGTTGCTGCTGTCTTGTACAAGCTGGACACCCTTAACTGCCCACCTACAACTGCCCTCTGCTCCCTCCTCCATATGTCAGGTATTTCACCGTTCACCATACCATAGCAGCGTATCTCTTCTTCCACCCATGAGCACACTCCTTGGACAAAGCTTTAATCCAAACTGCTGTCCGAATATGGAATAGCCTCTGAGAGGAATGTCTTGGCCAGATAACAGACACTGGTTTCCAAGCCTTTAAGAGCAGATGAATGGAAAACCTTCTGACCACACTGTTAACAGAATTTCACTTTTGAACGGCAGTGAACCATGTGATTGGTCAGCCAATGTACTATGGCTGTGCATTTTACTTGGATATTGATCACAATCGCAATCAATTAAAGACTTTAAAAAGAAACTCTCACTCATACAGTATAAGTTTATCACACACTCCCTTTTGCATAGTCTGCAACTTTGCAACTAGTGCATGAAGATGTGAAGCGAAAGTACTGAACAGTCTTTGGAAGTTTTGTAGCATTACAGAAGATTGTTCTTAATTCATACTCATACAGTGCTGATGTGTTAAAACTGTACAAAAAAGTCTCTGACATTTAGCTTTGTATAGAAGGGAGTATTTTCCAGACTATAAAGCGCACCTGAATATTAGCCGCACAACTTGAAATTATGAAAAAATCCTATTTTGTTCATACATTAGCCGCACCGGACTAAAAGCCGCAGGTGTTTTAATGTTTAATTATCATATGTAAGAGAATATACACAAAGGGGATTGTCAGGAAAAAGATGACGAGGCGGGCCGTGCACCGCCGCTAGCGGCGGGCTAGTAGCGGGCTAGTAGCGGTGGGCTAGTAGCTAGTAGCGGCGGTGCACAGCCCGCCTCGCGGGGAGAGGGGAGGGCGACGGAGCGCTCCACCAGCCTCGGAAGAGCCCCGCGAAGCGGGCCGCGCACCACCGCCCGACCGACCCAGATCTGACTTGCCGACTTCCCTTAGCTGCCTTGTTCTAACATGCCAGAGGCTGTTCACCTTGGAGACCTGCTGCAGATATGGGTACAGGGCCAGTGAGAGCCAGCTTGCTAATCTAGTCTCTTTTTCCGCGCTACTTCGTACGGCACTACTTTGGCTGGCGGACGGACATGTGACCAACATATCACTCTTTTCCGTGTCTGATCACATGCTTTTCCGCCAGCCAAAATGGTGGAACAAACCAAAACAAATCCTCTTACGATGTCACAAAAATCATGAAAAATCCTTAGAAAAGCCGCACTGCACAATAAGCTGCAGGGTTCAATGATTGTGCAAAAAGTAGCGGCTTATAGTACGGAAATTACGGTAATTCAGAACTATCAGCAAGGTATAGTGTACCTGATGGTTGCAATGCCACTCAGTTGTAGTGGACATCTAGAGACATGTCTGTAGCTGGCTTTCTGAACAAAACTAAACTAAGAAAAGCGTCATTAAAACACATTTATGAGGTGCTACTTCTTAATTACTGCACAGTCACGCTGAGCAGCTGTGGGGTCAAATGTTTTGTTCAGGGACACACTCTTGAGACATCAGAGTTAATAAAGCCTTGAAAAGGAAAAAAAAAATACTACTGATAAATTGCCCATTTATTAACCAATACCATGCAATGTCTGAATAGAGACAGCAAAGTAGTCTGTCAACAGAAACTAAGACAAGACCATCTTGTTACTGCTCATCAAAAGAAAGCCCTAACAGACCAAATCCTGCTAATCCATCTTCACAAGAGTTCAGATGAGTTGTACAGCTATACGGAGGTCACTGTGTCCTCACCCGGGATTTAAAGCAGAGTGAATGTGCTGTGATTATTAGGATGTAAAGGAAGTCGTGCTTCTATTGTTGGCTTTCCTTCCAAGTTACTTGATAGTTAGCTCTAGCCTGTGAGACTGCTGTTTCCTTTAGGTTTAGACTGAATAAATATGACATAGATATATCCTTACACTGTAACATAAGGTCTTTAAAAAAAAAAAAATCAGTTTCAGGCTGTTTTAATTACTTATCAAAGGAAGCCCAGAGGCTGAACAACGTTCATTAGTTCAACCTAAAAATGTGAATCAGCTGTACAATTAGACGCGAAAAAAAAAAAAAAGTCTCGATTAGATTACACAAGATTTCATGTTCTACTTATCATATTTAGACCCCAAGGACCAAGCAACTTCCCATTCTTTTGAGGCTTCAGCCCTAAACCTGCTGCCCGGTAGTATGCGGTAGTCAATTCCTGACTTTCTTTTTTTTTTTTTTTTCAAAATTGTTGGCATCTGTTTGCTTTCCCACCTGCAACAGTAAATCAAGATGATGTCAAAATAACCATTTGTGTCAATCGACTGCCCGGTCTAGCTTGTTAAGTGCAGTCCTTAAGTACCAGGTGGTTTTTATCTGTTAATTCAAGTTTCACAATTGTCAGTCAATCACGATGACAAACTTACATATAAGAGAGATCAGGAGGATAAAGGAGAGGCCACTTTTTTTTTTAGAGTTTCTGAACCTACAGAAGCGAAATCAGTAAGACGCTGGTTTTTAACAGAGAACCTGCATGTTTATTTTTGAATAGATGAATATCAATTCTTTTTCTGAGCTGTTCGGAATACATAAACGGGATGCTATCTTCCCAAAGCATTCTCATTCTGAGGCACACCTAATGTACCAACAGCTCACATTCACTCTTTCAGGCCTATAATCAAGTTAGCGCAGACCTAATCACGTTATCATGTGTTCATTTTTCCTGGTAAATTTACATGCAAGGCTGTTTTTGGGATAGGTGTGTTTCATATACTGTACAGTATGCCGATTGTGTTGCTTATTGAAATATGTTAAAGAAAGAAAAATAAACATGAGAACTGCTTCTATTCTGCTACTATTATACTCCTCCTACACATGCACAGACATTGATCATGATTATATAGTGATTATACATTCTACATGCCAGCCACGCAGCATAAGAGTGAAGAGTGGAGGGGAGCATTAAGGGGCTTGGCGACTGTGGTACCCCCTGCTGAGATGAGAGGGGAGGTAAGAGCCAAGGAGAGGGGAGTGTGGAGAAGTCTAACCAATCGGCTGTGTGCGGGGAACAGGACCAATCATGGCAACTGCTCGGGGCTCTGTTGCTCTCTCTTTCTCTGTAATTCTCCCTTTTTTCTTTTCTCTTCCTAAATGATCTTTCACTCCACTTCTCACCCCGTTCTTTTTCACTGTTGTCTGCCTCATGAATCATGTGACTGGGCGTCGCTCACCTCTTTTAGTCTCACCCTAACCTCTATACTACTGAGCACACCCCTCCAATTTCATTCTCAACCCCACCTGCTCCACTGAACACTTTCCTCCCCTTGGTTTCTTATTCACTGGCCACCCTGCTTTGCACAGTCCACTCCCCTTCACCAGATTATTATTCTGTCTGCAGTCACTAAGGAGATGCACACACCATCCATCACAATGTACAAAATTCTCAGTGCACAGATTCGGTCGGGTCCTAATTAAAAAGCCTTTCCACTCGTTTTCTTGAGAGATAATTAGACTTTCATCTCACCAGGATGCCACATCCATAGATCCATTCTCTTCCAGGAAGCCTATAGGAGAAAAAAATACATTGAAGTCTTTAACTATTATCCTTCAGGGCACAAATCAATAATTAAATATATCTTTTCTTACAAAAAAAGTCAGCATTGAGTGGGAGAAAAAAATGGCTAATATCTTTAATTCTTAAAGAAAATTAGTCAAACTGAATAAGGTCTTTGTGATATATTTCTTTGAAAAATTAAACGAAAGGTCACATCTTTTCTGCATGAGACTTTATATAGCACCCTTTTTAGTGAAAGACATTGATTTTTTTTTAGGTAACAACAATGATGCAAGGGCCCATTTATAGCTGTACACAGCAGTGTCTTGGTGTAGCTCTGATGTGAGCTTGGAGGCCATGGAGCTTTGGGCCTGATATGAGACAGCTGGAAGGGTTGAATTATTGAAGAGCATGGACCAGCTCAGAAACACAGGCCATGTCCTCCCAGCTGCTCCATGTGCTGAAGCCGACACTTCGGCAGTCGTCAGACGTGTGCAGTTAACAGGGTCCATCTGTTATTGAGGCGTAATGAACGCAGTCATAGCCATGGAGAAATGAATCACTGCCACTTTATTAGGGAGCGACAATAGCAATGATTGTGCCAGCCGTATAGTTGCAATAGTAATAATTATAATATTTGTGATTAGAATGATGATTACAATGCAGATGATGACAGTGGAGATGAGGGTGATAATGAAGGTGATGTGTGCCTGCTACCATGATGATGATGGTGCACAAAAGCACGTTTTGGAAAAATCAACATGGTGACAACACTCACATTTATGTTCATTATGCATGCATGAAATGAAAATGATTTGCATATTGGCACTGGACGGAAGGACCTGCAGGTCCAGAGGAAAAAATAACAAAACATTCAACTTACTGTAGCTGTAATTGTTGACAGTTCCATGTAAACACCTGCCAAATTGAAAACCCATCATTCTAATGTAGAACAGCCAGTGTTGAAAGGCATGCAGAGTGTAACCTCCAAAATCAATAACCGACCTGCCTTTCATTACATAAGTGAAATTTGTATTCATCTCAGAGATATATATTTATCCCACTTATACCCTTGGCTCAGGAGCAAATTCATTTAGTAATGATTACCTGACTCAGGTAAAACCAATTTCCATTCACTTGTTACCCTGAGTTGGTGACAAGGGCACATCCAGGGTCACTTTTCAGCAGTTTTTGGTTGCACGCACACCATCAGAATTTGATGCCGTGCAGCCTGTGTGCGCTGCGTGTGTCTGTATGCGTGCGTTGGCGATCCATTTGCCATAAGACCGTCAAAGTAGATACGTTGCAATGACATAAACAGTGGTAGTGCACCTTGGCTTTAGTGCTGCTGCTTAGTTTGAAGGCTGTCAGCAAGGCTGAGTGGGCGTTCGGCAGTCACCCCCCCCGAGAGCTGCATTCAGATAAAAATACTCAAAGTCCTCATAGAAGCCGGAGGGGTGTGGTGTCTATCTTATATGTTACGATGTGAAACTTGCATAATTGTAGAATTTTTTTTTTCTTGATAAGGAACCTGTGCTTGATTTATATATGCACATTACTTCTACAAGCAAAAAAGAGCTGAAGTTATTTCTGTCAACATGAAATACTTTAGCCAAAAGGCAGACACCAGTGCATTATGTCATTTTAAAGGTTCCTTCCTTTCTCCAGGATAACTAACTAGGAACCACCTTTTTTTGACTGCGGGCAGAGAAGAAATAGAGAACTGGAGATATGCTACCTTCATAGGAAATATAGTGTGAATATAGTTTGTGCTCCATTTTTCCAAAATTTGGAAGGATCCGGCTGATTTTAATAACTCCAAGAACTAAAACAACTGCAAGTTATATATCCTATATTATTAAAATAAATAAATATGCATTCATTAAAAGCAGTAAACATAAATGATTCATAGGGGAAAATAACAGAGCAAAAACATTTGCATTTTACCTTGAAATGTCGCTTTTTACTTTACACCAACGCAGTTTATGTTGGTTAAGTTTATTCTTTCTTAACACTTAAACACTCTGTGTTTTAGATGTCAAGGAATAAGGCTGTAGTTCCCCGTGTTACTATATAATTATCAGCCCACATTTTGCATGCAAATGTGTCAGTTCTTAGCACCTAATTTCAGTGAAAGATTAACCAGTATAACTCTCTAATTCGTGTGGAAAAACATTTAAATTGTAAAATAGGATGTGAATCTACTATTAGCAAGAACTAAAAAAAAAACAAAAAACCCCACATTATCTTAGTGGCAAAATGACCTGCTCACCAATGTCCTATAAATAATACATATAATTAAATCGCTATTTAAGTTCAAGAATTTGAATAATAATCTGATCTGATTAATAATAATAATAATCAGACCTTAAATGACTTCATATGCATAGATTAGTCTGCAGACTATACATGTGCAATTTGTTTGTTTCCGTCAAACAATACAAATCAAAAGACAATGAACACTAAAGGCAGGGTTGCCAGACACTGGAGGTGGCCTATTTTATACTAATTTCATCGAAACGTATTTTCAACCCATCCAAACAGAACTGAAATGCACTCACACAAACTGCAGGATGTTTTCTTTTAAGTAAGGAACTGATTTTATTGCAGGGGAAAGTGCAGTGTGAGTAACTTTGAGTCGTATTCAGCTCTGGTAGACGTGAAAAAGGCTTAATGAAGGTTATTTAACTCCTCAGGCTCATCAAGATAAAAACAGTTACCAGCTGCACCTCAGAAGGCTACATTTGGAATTTCACAGATCATAGGTTTTTCCTGCAGTTTTATTTCCACTGCTATTCACTTTGTTTCTCTCCATTACAAACCATGGGGATCATAGTAGATGCCATCAGAAGTTTTCTTTTTCACTGTCAAACTGTGTCTTTGACCCAATTCTGCCCCTTGGCCCTGTAATCTGCCCTGCTCCTGGGTTTTCTACACTATGGTAGGGCGTCCTGTTCTTGGAGAATGTTGAGTGAACTAGCCCTCTAAAAGCCCTTACACTCTGTTTAGAGGGCTAGATGACCACTTCACCTTAATACCAAAAGAAGTGGAACAGCCTACACAGCAGTGTGCAAAATGGCGGCGCAGGATCAAGAGATAAAAAAAATAAAATAAAAAGATTGGGGCTTTGTATCATGAGATAAAGGCAAATAAAAAAAAAGTCTTGTTACTCCATCTAAATAATAGGTTCCTAGGCATCTGATCAGCATTTGCCAACATTAATAACACTCCGTGAAATCCCTGCGGTGTCAAAATTAAACATTCACGTGTAATGTATGTGTGCTATGTGACATCTTGTTTCCATACAATTACTGGAGATGTGGACTAACTGTTGAGCTAAGCAAGCGTTTACATGTGTAAACCAAATGTTCGTCCTTTGAGATGTTTCTCCTACGATGGGAGCTCTCATTAGCATTGACATCAGTAGCTCAGCATCACATGCTTGATCTCAGTGAAGTTACTTTAACTTCACGGGGAGTTCTGTCGCACATGCTTTGACTCACATATCAGTTTCTTTGGTTTACATTTGTGAAAATTCTATGAAGTGCATATTGCTTAGATGTCTACTGAAAGCGAACACATTTTTCCCCCCATTAAACTACCTATGGCAGTGGTATTGGTTCTCTCCAAACTTAGTCTCTCTCTAATTAGCTGCTGTGCGCATCTGACAAGAACAACAACATCTTTGTTGCTCTGCAGGGGGTAGCAGAGGGTCAAACAGCACCGAGCTATAAACAGCACAACAGCAACACATTCCAGCTTAACAGCTAAATTTAGGTTTGCCGCCAAAGTCGTGCAAATCTGGAGGACTGGAAAACCCTGACAAGCTGTCTGTTAATATGTCAGATATGCACCTAACCCAACAAGGATTTGTATTAAATAATGAAGAGTTTGAGACAATTTTGGATCTGGAACACTGTGGTGCATAAGGCACATTAGCCTTTGCTTTTGATTCCTGTCCTGCTTTAGGGAGTGATGTTCAAAGCCCTTCCACAGCAAAATGCCGCCCGCTTTCAAAGACCCCCTGCTGCTTGTGTCAGAGCACAAGTTCTCTCTGTACTCCATAAATTAAAGTTATCCCAAATGTCTTGTGGCATAAATTGAAGCTTCAAACCTCTGCACGCATTAATTAGGACTATAACACAACCTTGCTGTATCCTCATACACAGCAAGTGGTTTTCTAACAATTTCAGCGTCGCTTCCCAAAAATCACAAATCCAAATTAACTTGGGTTGATCCATATCATGTAATAAAATAATCTTTTCCACAGCCGTTAAATATGTTAGCATTGTGATTATTTCTTTTTACAAACTTTTAGTTCTGATGTTGTCTTGCTCTGTTATATATTTAGACATTTATTCATGCCTTTGATAAAACATGTCTTCGTTAAATAGAATATTGATGAAAATACTGTCCCTTGTGGATATACATTACAGGATAATCGCACTACAGAAACCCCAGAGGTGAGAGGATTGATTACATTTTTCTGTCTTTACTTGCCCTAATTAAAGATCTAAGGGACATGCCCACATGGGAGGAAAAACTCAGCTATTTCATCCTTATACCACATCTTTCTGGTTTATACAACGGCATACCTCCTGTTATACCTATACAGTATGCCAAGGCTCATTAGTCTAACTGAATTCATTGTGATTTAACCACAGATTCTGCATTTGGCATGTGGATGGGAGCGCACACCTGCTGAGTGTGTGAATATAGCACACAAGGAGATATGAAATACCCATGTGATTTCCTGCGATCTCAACAACATGACATTATGCATTATTTCCTCTGTGTGGATCTCAAAAGGACACAACCCTCCACTGCAAAATATGCCACGAAACTGTCAGAGGAAAGGAATTATCATTGCTTGTTCCCACTGATTCAAAAACCCATACTGCACGACAATGAAACAGATGGCGAGGCATAAATGTTAGTCAATTCCATTGATTCTGCGACAGGTGCCAATCAAAGTGCTGCCGCTGACAATTTTGATGACGACAGAACACAGAGTTAACATGCTTCATTATGCCTCCTCATTAACTGCAGAGACGCACGCCAGCGAGTTTCGACAAATGGACCTCTCACCTTCACAACAGCTTCATTTGAATCCAAATCAATAATTCTCTCTCCAACCCGAAAGAAAACAATGATCAAAATGGGGGACTACAATACTTTCAGTACTCCAGAGGACCTTTTCTTTTGCTTGGCAAGAAATTGCCCTTAAATTGAATTTGGAAATCAGCATGGCTAAAAGAAAAAAAATCTTTACTAAGTAAATGAGTGAACATTGTCTTTTGGTATCTGAAGTCAGCAGGGAGAGGAGAGGTGTTCAACCCTGATTGGATGCTCTATTGCCAACAAAACAATTCAATTGTGGTACCCAGATTGGTTATTTGTTTCAATTGTCCAAATAATTCCTACTACATTCATTCTAATTAAGTTCAATTGAATTGTGCTCTTAGGAACCAGTGGAAACAGTGGTCAGTGGTCGGAAGACTGATTTGATTACTTGGCCCTAAATAATTTTACATCTCAAGTGTATTAAAAAACACCATGAAGTGAGAAATAAGCCAGAAAGGCAACATTCGAGCCATTATGTTACCTAAGAAGATAACATAATCTGCTCAGCAAAATGTCCAAGAGTCTGAACTCACTACAGCAAAGGCGCAATCTCCTCTACTTTTTAACCTCAGGGAATTGTCATAGCCACGTTATATTTAATGTGAAGCATTTTAAGCTAAAGTTTGTTGATTTGAATAATTTTCAGTTAAGTGTTGATTTAAAGTAACCACTTTTGGAATAACATGAGGAGAATCACACAATAACTGATCTTGATAATTCAGCTCCAAATACTATATATAAAGTATTTACAAGGACAGCAAATGATGGATAATGTTTTATTCATTTTGTTTTAGAGCACAATTTGTTCCAAAAAAAAAAAAAGTATATATATTTTTAGGAAGTGAGAAGTCACTCTCATGTCACTAAAGAAAATGTATAAATGTATTTGTTTTGACATTTAAAAGTTTGCTCTTGTTGATTTTGTCATTGTTGGGTAGAACCAGGTAAAGCTATTTCCATATTACTGGTCCCTCGGCTCCAACTATCTTTATACATTTATCAACTGACATTGACCTTATACAAATAAGTAGCAACATTTAACTGATTATGTTAATGAATAACAATAATTAAAGATACAATGGGATCAATATGCTTGACAACAGAGAAACAGTCAGGGGAGGATTGGATTGGAGTCGCTTCATAAAAGAAATAGAAATTAATGCAGAAAATTATATGTGCAGAAAATTGAAAACACACATTTTACTTTTTTGTAAACACACTGGTTGGGACAGGTCAGATATTGACTCTTTAGGAGCACATCTTGACTCAGTGCTGCTGGTCTACATTGCAACAGTTAGATTGACACTTGCATTCCTCTGTTGCACAATTTCTAGTCTAAGTTGTCAACAGTCTTGACAAAGTGCTTCATAACCAGCCAGTTAAAAAGGAGCTGTTGTCATGCCTGTTAGCCATCAGTGTGAATAGTAGTAAAGAAATGTTTTTACACACACTGCACCTTAGAGAAAGTCTTCCTATTGAATTACTATCGGTACTTGTGCAAGCTCTATGGAGATCAAAATACAGAACTCCATAAAAAGTACCTTTTTGTGCACTGGGGAAAAAAAAAAATCTTCCTCGCCTAAATTGCTCACCTAAAGTGCTTTCTTTTAGTTCAAAATGACAACAAGCAGCAAAAAGACATTTTACCATGTAAAAATCAGCAAATGCATTTGAAAAAGGGACATCTTTAATTTTTTTGCCAGCTGTTTTGACAAAATTCTAAAGTCCCTAAATCTCAGTGCTTATTTATTACAACAAATCTATGTACAAGATTTATTACATCCTGCACATACTACAAGACTCCTCTACTGGTAGGAAGCTTTCTTTGTTAATCACGATAAACATCTGAAATGCATCAAACTAAATAAGATGAGCAGATGATGTTGCATATTGTCTCCTCATGTGTGACATGCACAGAATTGTTTGCTCTTTTTATCTAGCATTGTTAGTCAATGTAAACAGCTGTGTGCGATGAGCATGCACATAAGTTTTTGCATCCCTAGTCAAGCACAAACAGCAAAAGAGTGATTCCTTAACCTTTACAGTGTTAGAGAATGCACCCTGAAGTACTAAAAGACAGGCATTAAAGCTATAGAGGACACGGATTAGATGGTTTTAAACTGCCAGTGCAAGCATTGTTCTTGCTAATTAGCTCATTTTCTAGTATAATTTTCTCTAAGTAGGTTATTTACAAACCCACTGACGGTCATTACTTTACCAGCTAAATGAAGTAAAGATTTTATACAGCAGGAAGGGACTGAAACTGATTGATGCCCAGGCCTTTTACCCATTTTTTATTTAGAGCGAAGAGGTCATGTAATCAGAGCAGCAGAGTAGAGGCAAAGTCCAATTTCTATTTTTATCTGCTGATTTACTGGTGTTTAGTGTATTTGTTTGCTAATTGTGCACAACTAGTAAGACTTATAATATGTGTTACTACCCCTAATTGCATCGTACTGCTCATACTCCAGGTAAGATGTTGATAGCTAGATATTTCCTAAGTAAAAACTACACCGTTCCAATATATTTATATATTGACAACGAAGGACACCTCATAGGCTCCAGAATGAACTGGCGGGGAGACGTAAATAAGCACACATTAGATGAAAGACTTCTAAAGATATCGACATTGTAAAAATCTTAATTGATTCACAATATATCAATGACGAGTCAGCTGTAGACCAAGAGGCCAAGACAAGTTATTGATTTGCGAATCACACAGGAATAGCTTAGCAAAACACCGCTAAGCCTTCTACAAAGATAATGCAAAACATGGTAAGGTAAAAGGAATAACAGTGAACTAGTGTAAAGGGAGCCCAAAAGTTTCATTTGTCTGTTTGTACAAGTTCTAGAAAGATATTTAAATTGGATGTACTTTTCCAATTATTTGATAACAATCCCCTGTCAAGAAGTCTTTAGACAATTCCTAAAATCCTTAAGGAATCAAATAGGAATTTATCTTATTTTGGGACAAATCCTCCAAGATTTATAGCCTAAAGTTGGATCTTTGGGCCAAATTCTCCTCTGCTCCAAATTTGTTTTGGCACTCCGAGGGTTCAAGAGTAATTTTGAGATAACTTCCCATATTAATAAAAGACATGATGACATAAGACCTAAGAAGCAATTATTTACTCATTAAATGGGTTAGCAGGTTGGCCTAAAGCTGCAAAGGCTAATTAATAAGGTAGTCGGCTCAATCCCTTGCGGGAGGTTGTATTCCCTCTGTGAGCCAGTGACTGAGGGCTTCCAAGTGTTACTTCTTTAGTGCAGAACAACACAGATATAAAGTGACTGACAAAGGCCCTTGACCCCAAACTCATCGAACATAAAGAAAATATTGGATACGTTGCTGTTATTGAGTTTCTCCATCAAAAAGTGTTATTTGAAAGACTGCAAGCAGACTGCAAGAGTTTATTGTCAGAATACGAGGCAGGGAAGTAGTAATATCCCACTGGTGAATAAGCATTCACCCTTCCCTTTAACTCAAGCATGTGAAGATTACACACTTGAAATTCTTGTAATAGTATCTCAGGTGAAAGTATTCCTGCCTTATTCTGTATTATACAAAGCATCGTGGCGCATTCACCATGAATTAAAACCAAAACTAACAGGCCACATAGTGCAGTGTATTTTTTCATAACTGTTTACTTTTATTAAGTTAATCAAAAGCGTTACTTAAACTAGTCCCTAATTAAACCCCCAAAGTTTAACTGCTTTGTAAATATTTAAAGCTTGTGTACTGTCTGTTTGTCAATTTGAGGGAAAAAAAAGAAAGAAGAAATAATGGATTCAATGTTACTTTGCTGGGGAAAATTTCTCAGTGTAACCTTTATATAATTTTTGAGAGGATATTGATCTGAAGAATATCTGAGCTGCACTCAGCTGACTCCACTTTCATTGTTAAAAAGTCTGAAAACACATGAATTTAAAATATGTTAAAAGGTTTATGTTATTTCTCTCCCAAAACAGTAATAAAATAAAATAAAAATAGAATATCTCCCGATAACCCAAAACACACACAGTAGATCATTCAAGTTACAAATTTTGGAGGTACTAATAAATATACAAAAATAATTTCCCTTTCAAAATACACCAACACCACCAACAACAAACAATGCAAATGAGTCTAATTTATGAAAATGTATGTCATTTACACTGGTTGCCGGCAACAGTTTAGGTCCTCTTATTTTATCATGAACTGTTGTGCTTCAATCATTTCACCAGTACCCTGGCAGAAAATGTGTAGCTGTGGCAACTTCACCACTTTGAAGACTTGGTGACCCATAGCAACATCAGGAAGCTAAAAAAACATGAAATAGATAAATAAAAATAAAAAAGTTAAATCAGTCATTCGATCAAACAATTTGAATCCCACCTCAGTTTGATAGGGTTACTCCTCCCCAGATACTAGTGTGTCTTATCAGGATGTTTCAGGCAGCAGGGAATAGAGAGAGATGGAGAGAGAGGGGAAGAAAACATAGATGAGCCCCTTCCAGTGCTGGAAAAAGTGCCTCTTCTTGCTCTCTTATGCGTGAACAGGAATTTAAATCTCCAGAGTAATACCTGTGGTTTTGTGATACATTTACCAAGACATTTTTCCACTAAAGACATCACAAACCCTCTTTAAAACAACTTTGGAAGATGTTTAGGGATCAGGTTTATGCAGCAGTTGGATCCAATGTGCTGGAAAAACCTCAGAATTTTCGATGTGGCAACACTATTTTCAGGGGAACAGTCCCACATCCACCTCATTTTCTTTTTGTATTATGTATTTATAGATGTTTTATTTTCATTCAAACAATTCAGACACATCAGTAGGCTGTCAACTAGACCTTAGCCACTTGTGAATCAGATTTAAAGTGGTTTTCAGCCTTATCATGCGAGTGCAACACTGAAGCTTTATTATTACACATACTGTGTCATAAACAGAATAGCAGAATTGCACTGTGTGGTTAATGCTTCAGCCCCATCCACTGGATCACAGGCACAATTACATTGTGATTGACTTAGCTGGATCACTAAAGCTACTGATGAGCACTGCTCTGCCACTTCCCTTTGTCTAAACAGCAATTTCCCTTCCCAACAGAGTGACTTTAATAAATGTGCAGTATGTGCAATGAATCTAAAACCATTGCTCAGGTGTTTAAAAATATATCACTGTTGACTACAAAAGGAGAAGTGAAGAGTGATTTCAATAAATGGAAATAGCAGTACCAGAAATCTATGTAACAAAATTAAGGAGCCTTGTCCCAGATGTAACTTTGCAAGATACTTTTAATGTATTTTTTCCAACTTAAACTCAGAGTTCAATTTTTTACATTGATGTACTTGGGGGGGGGGGGGGGGTTGCCACC
>VURO01007770.1:3395-21178 GCA_015108175.1 Pelvicachromis taeniatus
ATAGTATGCATATTGTATGCATGTAAAATTACTTCAAGCTTGAGTTATGAACAAGACAGCAGATGAAGAAGAATAAGAAGAAGAGATACAGGGTTTCTCTGCATCTCTTTTTTTCTGTGAGATGACAAGTTCAGAAGTTTCGACCTAAGATTTTCACAGGTGAAAATTCCACCAGAGATGGCAAAGTAATCAACAGCTGGCCAAACTGTGAACTCCTAAATTGGTTTTAATATTTCTTGCCTTTTTACCAGTTCTCTCCCTCTCTCTCTATCCCTGTGTGTGTTTGTGACAGCTGTGGGCAGGACTCACCTTGAGATCCCGCCCACAACTCCTCATTAAGGCAGTGGTTGACACGCATTCATCACTGGATCATTGCCCCACCTCATTAGTGTACCCTGGCTCATCCCAGTGTGTTCCTTGTGACTTCTGGCAGTAATTGTGTTGTTCCCCTGTGCACAGGTCGTCCTTGGTGTTCTGTCCCCGGTGAATGGTGAGAGAGAATGGTTCACCTATGTGATGAGTGAGAGTTATTGTGTCTTTTGGATTGGCTGTGTAGATTCTGCCCGTGCCTTCACTCCCTCTGGATTACCCTCAGGATTAACCACGACTGCATCTTGTAATATTTCTTTTTAGCTGTGAATAAAAACCCTCTAATTCTTAGTTGTGAGTCCCGCTTCTGAGTCCTGCTCACCTGCACTAGATATGACACCATTTTAGTGTGAATAGCCCTCTAACCCACCGGTTCCATCGGAACTTTATATTGTCTGCTAGGTAATACACATAGGATTAGAGATTAGGACAGAGAGCTGATCCAAACTGTATTGGGGTGCTGGTCCCACCAGATGGACAGTATCCTCTAATGATTCAATAATGGCACACCAGATGGATTTAGAGAAAGAACAAAGAAAATGATGCAATTTTGCAATATATTCAAATTTTATTTGTTTTTGTTTAAAATAAATAAAATAAATGTTCCATCCATAAATATCAGAAATTGTACCTCAAAGCAGGTTTTGGTTGCCATTTTTACTCTAGTTCCTGATTAAAATAATTTCCATTAAACCATCTTGTCAGTTGACGATTGTGACAGCACTGACTTTATAGACAGCCAACACGTATGCTCTCTACCAGGCATCCAGTTCTTCTGCAGTTTGAGTACAGCATCCTATTTCCGCACCAATCATCATCTTTGGAGACCTATTCGATTGCCCATGCCACATCGAGGACTGTACCGTTTCTCTGTTTAAGGGCAAATTTTTAAGTGGTTCCACTAAATTGTGGAAAGGTATTTAGCAGATGTGTTTCAGTAGATCAAATCCAGTCACTTAAAGCTCTACCTGCTGGGGCAGCATACACCTCAACTTCACACACAGGGTGAGCATCTTCTTCTGTCCAGGAAGGAGCAACTTCTTGTGGACCTCAACCACAAGGCATGGACATCTGGACTTGTCCTGGTGTTGTGCCAAAACAAAACAAAACATAAACGCAAAATAAACCCCATGATGGCTCACTTTAACCCCTGTGTGACTATGGCTCTATAAATTATGCATATCACTGATCTCTGGTGAATTCAAGTTCTATTGATGCAGCCAGGGACCTATTTTTTATTTTTTTGCCTGTCCCGTTTGGATCATTAGCTATCAGAATTATTGTCTGAAGGCCAAGATAGACACCCAATGGATTTATTTGACCAAATGGACAATCACGGCCTTGCCGTATTCATCCATTTGATTGACCTTTGTCATTACACCGTACAGCCTCTGGGCGGAACTAATTTAGCCCAAGCTGTCAACAAATCAAGGGGGCGTGACCTGACATCTGTCACTCACTACTCTATATAGATGAATGGTAGATGATGCTGCGGCGCCATGGGCTGTGAAAAATAAGCCAATGTAGCTAAATCCTATATATTTGTTTTTTATTGAAAAGGATAGGGAGGGCTTAGCCCTGTCAGCTCATTCATACCAGCCGTTCCTGCTAATCTATGATTTTTAGCTAATACTGTAACGATAGTATGACCCATATACTGTCAGTGTAGAGGAGGGAAAACAGCTGAGACAACTAAAAAAACACCTTTTCTACTCATATTACTGATTCAAGGTAAATTAATTCATTACAGTTACAACCTAGACTTCAAAAACAATTTTATATATAGAAGTAATATAATTTTATTACATTAATACAGCACAAACTTCAGTAGCTGATACAAATGTCCTCAAAAGAGCTACTTTTTACTTTTTTTTACTTTGAATTAGTGCTGTCAACGTAAACACAATAATGCGGCAAATCTCCCTTAAAGGGGTTAATGCAGATTAATCTGTGTAAGTGGTTACGCGGCATTAAGGCGGCCATCACAATTAAGGCGTCCCATCTGGAGCGCAGAATGGACAAACTTTAGACAAACTGCCCGAAATGCGTTGACAGAGACATTTCAGGGATTTTGAGTCGGTCTGCGCTCCAGATGGGTTGATTGTTAATCGCGTTAATCGTGATGACGACGTTAAGGTGTTTAGACCGCATTAAACGCCTTAACGCCGAGTAACCCCTTACACAAATTAATCTGTGTTAACGCGTTAACGCTGACAGCACTACTTTGAATATATTTTCAGAGCCTCTGTGTTTCCACTTTTACTTGAGTAAAGAAGATCAATCAATACTTCAACTTTTACCATCGTATATTTTAAAACAACTACCTGTACTTCTACAGCATGACTGTACTTTTGCCACCTCTGGTCCTGAAATACTCAGTGTTGTTTGGTTTTGGATATCTCCTTTTCAGTTTCTATTTTTTGGTGTGTGACTTGCTTTAGTTTTACTTTCTCTTCCTTTCTTTCCATTGTGATTGTCTGCTCTGCCCTTATTGTCTTCAACTGTCATTTTTTTTTCACCTGTGCCTTCCTCTTTCCTTTGTATTTATAGTTATGTCTTATCAAGATTACTTTTACTTGTCATTTATCCTTCATACGCATTTTTCAAATAAGCTCTTTTAATTTGTCACTTTGAAACCCATGTTGAACAACAGTGTCAGCCCACGTCAGGCAAGAAGGACAAGTACAACCAGGTGGATCACCACTGAGCCTCACCTAATCGTTTGGGTGTGTTACTAGCTACTACTCAAACACAGCACCTTGAGTTTCCCTGAAACTACAGCACTGTGGCATTCCCAAAGCTATGTAACATTGAGACTTGTGAAATGGCCACAATGCAAATGACTAACCAAGTGACTTTTCCTGACACAAAAAATTGTGTGCCTCACCAGACTTGACATATTGCTTTCTAAAGTATTGATGGATGTGCATGTGAGAATGGCAGTAATACAAATGACAAACTACAAGGACATGCAACATTTGACTTAAAAACCTTTTCTTAGAGAATATATTTGCTAAATTGGTATCATCAGCCATGCATCAAAAAAAGAGAGCACTGCAAGGCACATGGCCTTTCAGTATACACTAGAAGCTTGAACATTAAACTTTTTTTTCTGAAAAAATTTGGGTTTTTTTTTTTTTCATTTGTTATTTTTAATAATGAAAAGGTTTCATTTTAAAAAATGTAAAACTCTTAAAAAAAAATTTGGAGATATATTGAAAATTCCACATTTGTAGCTCTCAAAAAAGTCCAACTTCGCATAAATGCGCTTCCTGACACAATCCCAAACAGATTTCAATCTCCAGCTGAAATCGAACTAAAAACTTTTTGCTTTCCAAGAACACATAGTTATGCTGATTAGAGGGGCAGCGACTGAACTATAACTGAATGTCTGAATAGTGAATGACTTGGTCTACCTCCTGAGCCGCAGTCACTCCCTGTTCTCTGTGCCCTTGGTTGGTTTTGCATATTCTTGTAATCTTTCTTTTACCTTCGAGTAAAGGATTTTGCTATGTTTTTGCATTTCTGCATTTTTACATATTGCATTTCTCAGTTACCGGTTATTTCTTTGTTTGTCACCTTTTTGCTTATGTTCCTTATCATCATTATTTTGTGGTGTTTAGTGTATATTATTGACATATTTAAGGAGCTGACCCTTGGGGAGTTTCATTCCATTTGCATTAAAACATCAAACATGGTTGAAAAAAAGAAAGTGAAGTGGCCACAAATGGCCAGCATAGAGCCCAGAGGGTTAAACATTTAATAAGTTTTCTGCCTGCACAGAGTGGATAGTCAAGCAAATTGAATCCTCATAAATACACTATATTTATTACATTTTTTTTTATTCTCATGACTTTATTATTATAGCACTAGGAATAAACAATAAGGTAAGAATTCTGGATCAGCACCATGATGCAAACTTGTGGCCATAGTATATACAGTATTAAGGAGAAGGTATAAAATGTCACTTAACGTGCATGTGTGTGTTTTATGTGTATATATTTTTTTCAAAATTATTACTCATGCTATAACATTGTCCAGACATGCCTTGTAAGGAGTGGAGGAAGAAACAGTTACAAAAGGAGCTGTGTGAGGCTGCTAAAGGCGATGGTTCCCTCACCAGCTGGTTTAAAAGCACAGGTAATAATAATAACAACTGCAAATGTTTTGGTTCTGTAACATTTTTCTGTCATTACTTAATCATGGATTTGGTACAAAAATGTGTGGATAATTAAATTATAGATTAATACAATAGCAAATTGTGCCTTGTTTTCAGATGTAAATCCAATAAACTTTATCTCACTTCTCAAATATCACTGTGTGTGTCTCCTATATGATATATTTAACCAACATTTTTTATCGTAACAACCAACGATTTATACAAGAAAATCATGACGATTAACAAGGTTGCCCAAACTTTCGCATCCTACTGTATATAAATGTGTATACTGTACATGCATATATAAATTATGCTTATATGTAGATAATTAGCTTTCCCACACTGAGGTGAGTTTTTAACTTTTGCTTTATGCTGTACATTAGGGAGGTCAAACTCGTTTTAAATCGTGGGCCATGTACAGCACATTTTAATGTGAAGTGGGCATTAGTAGAAATTAGTGAAACTAAATGATAGGTAGTTCATTGTTTACACTGACCGGTAATGAAACATTTAGAATATAAAGTCTTCATTAATTTACAGAAAATGTCCCTGTGCTTTGGTGTAGTTGGAGCAATAGCAAAAGCTGTTAAACTGCTTCAGATTTTTGAAAGACGTCCAGTCGGCTGAATTGGAGTCTCTGCCAGGCCCATTCTTATGTTTGACAATGCTGCCATATAACTTTTTTTTAACTTTAACTTTTCATTTTTACTTTGAATTAAATATATATTTTTAAATCATTGTGATTAAACAAAAGAATAACGATGGTGTAACAGAGATCATCTGCATATTTTCTAAATGTTTCTTTTTTAAACACAAATCCTGTCATACAGTTTCATAACGTACAGCTGTATCTGTTGCTTTAATGCATTTTTATTACTTTGATGAATTTGTAGTTTTACATTTCTCAGGTCTCATCTGCATTTCATCACTACGGCTTTCACAAAAGTGCAGAGCTACCTGTGTTGCTGAATTCACAACGCCAGCAAATGTGGATGGGCACATTACAGGATAATAAGCTCACACATTTTCTATAAGTACAATTACTATGAGCATGAGTTATGAATGTGGAAGCAACATTTTAAACAGAAATCAGTGGTACAGTAGCCAAACAGTGCATTGTGAAGTCATGAAAAACACAAACGTAGTTTTGCGTGCAGAAACTTCTTATAGAGTTTTACGTAGCATGGTTTACAGAACTAAAGGAATGCAAAAAAGTTTCAGATATATGTATTTGTATGTATTCCATCGGACAGTACATTGATCTCCTTTACTACGGATTTGAGGGATCCTTGGTGCTGTAGAAATACACTCTTTGTACACCATCCTCAGCATCTAAAGGGACATGACATAAAGTGATTAAGGCAATGTACAACATGTGCACACATGCATTATCGTGGTGTAAGCAAAACCTGATTGGCAGATGAAGTTGAGGTTCTCCTCACAGGGCTGGTCCTGCCAGAGGAAGGGCTCTGTGCTGGCCATGCCTCCACAGGTGCTGGAGTAGCTGTCAGGAACAAAATCCTGTTGCCAATTTGAGAAATTCATGGAATATCCAGACATCCAGAACCACTCGTGTCCTCTGAGGGATCTGATGGACAAAACAAAGTATTTTAGTAGATTTGCACTTGAATCAAAATGTTTCTGTTTTTCCTAGCCTTTTGGTGTTTAAAGGTTGTTTGATCTTCACATAAGCTAAATGATTCATTTTTGTCTTTATGATGTTAAGTAAATTACAGTCACTGTAATTTTTATTTATTAAATGTTATTTCTCAGTGTGAAAAGAATTATGAGAATGTCTTTTATAAGTCCTGACAGGTTGGCCTTTCCAAAGTGCTGGAATTTCATCATGCCAATTTCCAGAGTTATTCATTTCAAACAAATTAAGAAAAATTGTACTTTAAAAAGTAGAACTTGGGCATTTTCGTTGGACTGGACAAAAATACCTCATCAGATTTCTTTCCAAATTCTAATCTACGTGATAGTCAGCATGTAGATTAGTAGAATTGTGACTCTGACGATATTTGTCAGCGGGTTTATCGTTTTTTCAATCCAAACATATTTGTCTGGAAATGGCGACAATGTATTTGAGAAAACACAAGGATGCACAGTCTGAGACTTAATAACCTTATCTTTTGAAAATGTCTGAATTTGCAAAATTCAAATTGTCACCATGCATGAAAAGAGAACAGGGCAGAACATCTGGCCTCTAGCTACTTTGCATGAGTTTAAATGCGTCAGCTTGAACCTAGAGCATCACCATTGACTCTGAAACAAATCAGTCATTGGAAAATATATTAACATATTGCTAGAGTTAGACAAAGTAGCTGAAATCCATTTTACAGAAAATGTAAAGTACAGACAATCTTTTAATGGAAGCAGTGAAAACTATTTAAATTTAGAGCTTTGAAAATTTGTTTATATTGAAAGGGACAGAACTACAAACAGTGAGTTTATTATCAATAGACTACATTTATATAGAACTTTTCTAGACAGGACTTTAAAGAATAAATAAAAAAAAAAAAACTACACTTTTTTAAGTCACTCTCACACCCTTTGGTCATATATTTGCAGCAATACTGGGTAGTTGACTAACTTGCCTAAGAACCCTTATCTCTGAGGAATAGAGCAGCTTGGCTCAATGCATTCTCTGTTTCTGTGTGTGAGCTTTCTCTTGTTTGCGTTTTCATTTCCGGTTTTGATATCAATGTCGTTTTATGTTGAGATCTGGTTCTTGTGGTAGTATCTTGATACTGGTTCTTGTTTAATATTAAAGATATAGTGCCTGTTTGGATTACTCTGCTTTACTAGTGTTTTGGTTTTTGTTGAACTCTAATTCTGAGTTTCTTATTTCTTGTTGTGTTTTACTTCCCTCATTGTTTTCCTTGCCAGTTCACCCTGATTCTGTTTTCAAGTTCAGTCTGAAATTCTTGTGTCTGGACTCCACTGGACCCCTGAACGTGTGTTGTGATTTCTAGCACTGAGCTGCTAGCACACAAGACAAAATAGACAAAAAAAAAGAAAAATCCCAACCACTAATCGGTGCCATGATGAAGAGAGAATCACCGTAATTCCCTTCACCGGTCCTAATGTTACGCCTGATCAGAGTATATCGTCTTGCCTACCATTTGTTAAGATATCTGCTTACTTTCATGTTCTCCACTTTGCTCCTCATTCTTGGTTGAATTTTTGTTTCTGTTCTCTTTTCACTCACATCAGCAATAAAAGCTTTTTTTTTAACTTGTACTTATTTTGCCTCTGGCATTCATGGGTCATCACCACAATGACAATTTTCTTTGAATTTGGTGTTTTTATTTATTTATTTTGCTTTTAGTGCAGTTTGGTCTAACCATGCACATTTTGTTGTCATCTTGCAATTATTGGTGGTTATTGCATGTGTCAAATGTATTGCCTTTATTGGTTGTTTTCTTATTTTTGTTGGTTGTGTGTTCATTTTGAGTCCTGTTGTGTCTTTTGGTGGCTCTTCTGTGGTCATTTTACTCTGCTGAGAAGCTCTAAAGCAGCTAATTTATATTATTTCTTGCTCATTAATTTGGTTGTTAAAAGCATTAACTGTCTCACTGTATAAGTACCTGCGCAGTCCCAGCCAGACGTGGTCTGTGAGGGAGAAAGGAACGAGGCCCAGCAGCTGCTCCAACTCGCTTTGCTCCTGTTGGCTGTGAAGGCTGAGCAGGTCCCAGTAATAATGTCTACAGTACATCAGAGCATCAGACCAGCAGAGGCTCTCTCCCACCACCGTCACGTTCCTGCCACCAAGCTGCAGGCTCACAGTGGGAGAAGTGGTAGGAGGAGTGGTAGGAGATGTTTGAGGAGTCGGTGAAGGAGTGATGGCTTCTGGTGTTGGAGAGAAATAGTTTTGATCTGCGTTTTGCTGGTTTTACTTTTTTTTTAACAGGTTAAACTGTATCGTTGCATTATTAACCTAATTTAACAGTGATTACTGAAAGCCAGAAACATGGCAAAGTGCATTAGGTTCAATGTGTAAATGGAAAGAAAAAAACAAGAAAAGGGAAACAACACTAAAACTCACAAGCTGTTTGTAAATGTAGATGTTATTTTCCAACAAGTATATGTGCACGCATGACCACAAACAATCTCCTGAAACCAAAAAAATCTTGTGGCTTTACCGGCCAGAGAAGCAAACACCTCCACTTCACACAGCGTCAGAATTTTTCCAGATCCTGGTACGATCACATTGACGTAGCGACCTTCCATTTCATTACACTGGAATGTGTATGTTGGTGCACCAACTAATGATCCCATAATGCCACACCTGATGGAGTTACAGAAACATCAAAGAGAAATCATCAGCATCACCTTTTCCCCAAACTCTTCGAGGGTCGGTGTCCTGGAACTTTTCCATGTGTCCCTACTGCAACACACATGAATGAAATTATAAGGACATTAGCAAAACTCTATAGAACTTGACTGGATTCTGAGGTGTCAATTCAGTCATTTGATTCATGTTACAGCAGCTCATGAGTGAATGAACAATAAAACAGCAATAAAAGTACTTTCAGAAGTACATTTTTCTAAGCACATTTGTTTCAATTTTCTTGAGTAGGGTTAGGCGTGTGCAGTCTGCAGTCAAGTTTTTAGTGTCTTGCTAGTGACCTACTAATTTTATTCAGGTGTGTTGCAGCAGGAACACATGGAAAAGTTTCAGGACACCAAACTGTGAGGAATGGAGTTTGGCACCCCTGCTCTAGACCCATTTCACTAGGATTTGGGATGCTGCTGATCCAGCAGTTACATTTACAGCCTTTTCACTCTGTTCTATATCTTTCTCTAGTTTTGTATATTGAACAGTTAGTGCTTTTTGCTATTTTCGAATCACATGTATGACCTATATATTTCAGGTGGAAATAACAGAAGTCACATATTGGGAGTGTTTTAGTTTATATCCTGTAGTTTTTTTTATTTAATATCTCAAAGCTCTGGTTAACGTCACCCACTGCTTGTGTGTTTGGATCCTTATCCTTTCTACAATCAGCCTCATGTCTCACCTGGAGTTTGTGTTGCCATTTTGAGCCAATGAGTCTCCGATCAGGATCTGTGCCCCGAGAATCCTCTCAGAACAACAATCTTGTCTGTTGATGATGGTGACAGCAGTGATTTTATGAACATCCAACAAGTCTACTCTCCACCAGGGATCCTGCTGTGTCCAAGTGTGGGTACAACATCCATAACCCCAGAATTCAGTTCTGCACCCATCGACAGCTCTATAGGGTATACTAATTGCATAGGCTGTTGATGACTGCACTGTTTGTTTGTTTAAGGCCACATTTTGAAGCGGTTCCACTAAATTGTTGAAAAGAACAAACAGAGATGAATCAGTATCAGGCAGGTGTGTTTCAGTAGAGCAGATCCAGTCACTTAAAGCTCTACCTGCTGGGGCAGCATACACCTCCACTTCACACAGGGTGAGAGTCTTCATCTCTCCTGGAAGAAACACGTTCACAAAGCGACCCTCCATGCTGCCTCCATCACACTGGAATGTGTAGGTCTTACCTGCTTTGATATGGGAGATGGAAGCACACCTGACAGCAGTGGATAGGGGAAATATAAAGTTGACATAATTACTTTCTCAATAAGAGAGAGTAACTGAGAACATAGAAAAAAACTGCATCTTTGAGCCTTTTGAAAGTTTTCATAGGTTTTCCAAAAAGATCACAGAAGGTTTTATTGGTTTCTTTGCTAGTTTCAAGCAGCTGATTTATCGACGGACTGATATTAACGACTAATATAAGCTATTTGCTGATCTATGGCATTCATGAGAGCCAATACATGAAAATGTATTTGAACAGCTGGGAGAAACACCTTTTAACCTTATCATGAATGTTACACATTGCATAATTAGTAATTTGTCATTAATCCAAACACTTTGCAACTATTCTCTGATGTGTGCCTTTCTCCTATTTGTGTATATGTTTCTCTTGTCTTGTATTTAACCATCTTTATTATATATATATATATATATATATATATATATATATATATATACAGCAGAAATATATATTTCTGCTGTCTGCTATTTGTATTTCATTCCTGCACGGTTCGTGTGGAGTGTCCACAATTTTGCTGCACATGTGCATTGGCAGTAAATGGCTATTCAGGAAGCCCTGACAAGTATGTCCAATAATAAGACTCCAGGTCTCTATGGATTTCCATCGGGATTCTGGACAATTCTGGCACTAGTATTCCGCAGAATGTTGCAGGAAATCAAGGACAATAGCAAACTACCAACAAATATGAATTCTTCCAACATTAGTCTCCTACTAAAGCTAGGGAAATACCCTGTATTTTCCACGAGCTATCATCCAATATCCCTTATTGATGTTGACCTTAAAATAATCTGCAAAGCTCTCTCAAAGAGATTGGAGACGATATCCCCCATCTTAATACATCCTGACCAAACTGGTTTCATTAAAGGTAGGCACTAATCACATAATATAATACAATATTATCTCTAGATGCAGAAAAAGCATTTGATAGAGTTAATTGGAAATTTTTACTTGCAACTTTACACAAATTTGGTTTTGGAAACTCTTTCATAAACTGGTTAAAAATTCCCAACAGCATGTCTCAGGACAAATGACCAAATATACTCCAGCTTCTCTCTCCAGAGGGGCACCAGGAAGGGGGACCCACACTCCCCTTCACTGTTTGCAAATTTTATCAATCCACTAAAAAGCAACTAGATGTGTTGCTTTTTCTCCAAAACTTACAAACCACTTTCTTTGATTGCATTAATAAAATCTTTCTCAAGAGTTTCAGATTATTTGATAAACTGGATAAAATATACAGTTCTTCCAATTAATTGCTCCTTCTATAATTCTTCTTCTACTTCAATGCAATCTGGAAATATTAAATATTTGGGTATTAATGTCTTTACTAAGCTTGAAGATTTAACTAAATTAAGCCACATTCCTCTTTTAAAGAAAGTAGAAGACGATCTGGGTAGATGGAAATCTCTACCCATATCAGTCATGGGAAGTGTCCCTTCAATGATCAATGATCCCGAGTAAACCATCACCAGACTGGCTCAGATCTCTGGAATCATCCATTTCTAAATTTCTTTGGAAAGAAAACCCCCCACGTATTAGTTTGGTGCATCAGTGGAACTGGGGGCCTCTTCAGCTGGTGGGGGAATGTTACCATCTTTTGTAGGTGGTCTCGGGTCTTGAGGAGTCTATTCTGCAGGTGGAGGGCATCTAGCAGAGGTGAAGGATGAACTCAACCTGGCTGTCTATTCTCTTATGTAGTTTGTGAGTTGACTGAATGTTGGGGTGGGTGTAATTTGTCCTCTGTGGTGGGGTCGGGTGGGTTGCCCTATGCTCTGTGGGGCTTGGTGGTGTTACTGCTGTGGGCACCTGTCTGGGTGGGCCTGGGCAGCCTGCCCTTGATGGATTCTGGGGAACAGGGGTGCCTATGGGGGTCAGCGGAGGAGCTGGTTCCAGGGTTGGGCCTCCCTGATCATGTAGTGGGGGGGTACAATTATGGCTCCCCATGCCGACTATTAAACACTTACATGGAGAAACCTTATGAATATAAGCGTGCTCACACATACAGGTGTACAAACAGCTACTCACAAACACACACTATCTTGGTTGGCTGCTGCCTCTAAACATATCATACATTATTAGTACAGTGTGCTGCTCAGTAATTTATTATTTACTGTTACTGATGCTTATGTTGGTTGTTGCTGTAGTTTCCCTACTGTGTTGTCTTCTTTCTGCTTGTTTTTTTCTCTCTCTCAACAGATGCTCAATCAGAGTTTCATTTTCTCTCTCGATCCCTCTTCTGCCCTATTATTCTTTCCCTCTCGTCCCAACCTCTTTCTTTCTCTTTCCTGTCCCCCGGTCTTGTCCGTTCTGATTGTAATAACTCAAAATGAAAAATAAATAAATAAATAAAAATAAGGAGAAACGTCAAATAAAATACGACAATCAAGTGCAACAGTATAGCAAAAGTCATAATAGTGGACTTGGGAAAATAAATCTGTTGGGCATTTTTGTTGGCCTTCAGACAATAATTTTGATTTCTACAGTGTCGGACAAGACATCCAAAAAAATGAATAAATTAAAAAAAATCTAATAAAGGGCTATTCTATTCCATCAATTCTAGTCTATTCTAGTTCATCATAGGGCACAGTTTCAGCACATTTGGGACAGTGCAAACACAACAACCTGCTGAGCTCCAAACAGAGTGTGAACAAATAAATAACTATACATAAGACATGTTAGGGAACATGTGTAGTGTTTATAAAAGAAAATTAAAATATCACCTGATATATTATTATTGCAATTACACCTCGCCTGCTTAAAATCTGTGCTCTGTCTGCTGTTTTGTGTTGTTGTTGGTGTGTCTGTTTAGCTGGCGACTGGAAATTCACAGCCACGTGTGAGCAGAAACTGTGAATAAAGTGTGTAATAATGCTGGAAAGCATGCAAACATCACTGGGTCTGTCAAGGCTCAATTACATACACATTTAATTCAATGCAGGCTTATTTATATACTGTAAGGTAAAGGATCTATCTTATAGTATTAGGGAGATCACCCTAACAATCAAATAATCAAATGATTTGATTAATCATAATCAAATAAAGGCTGGGAAATCCCCTCATTATATATCAGTTCACCATGTGGTGCACAAAATAAAATTTTTAAACTTTTGACTTATCCGTGTTTCATTTACACTTAAAAACACTCTATATATATTTTAACTTTTGTAATTACCTGGGATTATTGTTTCCATTGTTCTCCAGTGAGTTTCCTATTCTGATCTCAGCTCCATCAAGTCTTTCAGCACAGCAGTCTCCTCTGTTGGTGACTTTTACAGCAGTGATTGGAAAGTTTCGCTGCAGGTCCACCCTCCACCAGGGGTTGGTCTCGTCTCCAGCGGTGTGGCTACAGAACCCATTGCTATAGAACGAGTTCCGTCGGCCATCGATGGCTTTGGACGCAGTGGCAAAAGACAGTGTAGATGATTGGGTAGCTTCTCCTTTGAGTGCCACATTGGGTAATGGGTAATCTTAAAAGAAAACCACAAAGAGACATTCGTTCATTGACCATAGTTAATTATATTTGTTGCAGAAGGTGCAGTGTGCAGTGATCTTGATACAAAGTCACTGCACACTGCACTGCAAGTGTAGCCAAGACCACACTTGGCTATCATTGTGGCTCAAAATACTTTTAACCATACACAACCAGAAGAATGATTAATTGGTGTTTGGAGGTGGGTCATTTAGAAAACTAATACCAACTTGAAGAACATAGACCTCAGACCTGTGACAGCATCAGACTGAAATGTGATTACCATAGTACACTTCAACCTCGCAGAGGCTTAAGACATTTCCACTTCCTGGTAGAAACACAGTGACGTAGCGTCCCTCCATAGAGCTACATGGAAAGTAGACTGTCTGTCCACTGGGAATGTGAGAGATGTTTGCACACCTGTGTATGAGAAAGCCAAAAATAAAAAAAGTAGAAGGGACAGTATTTTACTCAAATGATGATTGCTCATGTATTTAATCTGTATGTATCAAGTTCTTTCACCTCATGCTTTCGGTGTCATTGATCGCTGCTGACTTTCCAATCCAGATTTCAGCACCATCCAGTCCGTTTCCCAGTCTTGCGCTATTGGCTACTATTACACCGCCAATTGTATACACATTTATCAGGTCTACCCTCCACCAGGGATCAGATTCTGACTTGGTAAGTGTGCAAGACCCTAACTGATAGTTTGAATCTCTTCTCCCATCAACTGCCTTGCCAGCAATACCCACGCTGTCACCAACCGAGGACTGGACAGCCTTTTTATTCAATGCCAGGTTACTGAAAATATTACCTTAGTAATAAAAATAATTTACAATTATTTATTAATATATTTTTTAAAAATATATTTTTGAGAGAAGTGGGAAAAAAAGTTTACCTGTCAGCACTCTAGATGTCATCATGAAGGAAATCCCTGTTAATGTATCGACATTTAAAGTGTTTGACTTTTATCTCATTGTCTTTTAAATAATACAAACAATGATGGTGTATATAATAAATAAGTTATATCATATTCCTTTTTAACTGTAGTTTTTTGTAAAAATACGAATTTTAAAGGGAACAGCATAATCAACATCTCTGCTGATTGATTGTAGATGTAAAAGTGAAAAAAAGTAATGAATAATTAAACCAGAAACATGTTGTGTCTAAATGTGTCTGAAAGATACTTGAAGCTACACTGATTGATATTTTCAATTAATTTGAAAAAACTTAAATTCCCCATATCTGTCAACAAGTTCTCAAGCATATCTCACTGTTGTTTTTAAGACTTGTATATTTTCTAGATCAGAGCAGCTCCAAAGTGCTGCCTTAAATTTGCATTTAAGTAAAAGAATAGTGTAGTATTAATAGTCAACTCAGTATTATTTTTTTTATATATGATATGATTTTGATGATTTTACCAAGGTGTAAAATTAATTAAATAAATTGTAATTGAAGATATTGTAAATTGACTTACCAGTGAAAATCCAAATATAATTTCTCCCACTCATGGCTTTGGAAAATATGCACAGATATTACCACTTTACTGCAACTGTGGATTTCTTCAGAGCATTACAAATCACAAACTGTTCTACCTCATTTATTCTGGTGCAAGCAAACATGTAAATTTTACTTAGTGATGTTTGCATGAAGGACAACACACCCACATATTTAATTTGCTTCTTACAAACAAATCTTGCTTCTGAAGTTTTCATAAGTTTTCTTATCCTTTTGTCCACATCGCTATGTTAGACTATTCTCTTGTGCTTTCCCCTTTTCTCATTACACATTTATGTTCCACACACCAAGTTTTTTTTGTTTCCAAAAACCTTGGTCAAACTGCTGATCATGGACTCTAAATTTGCCCATTAATAAGAAATTGTGGTGGAGGCGTGGTCTCTGGCCTGCTGCAGAGGAGAGGTGACGCAGTGAGCTCACGGGGGCGGGATGGAGGCAGGTAAACAGCTGATTGTCAACCTGACATCTGTGTGTGTGTGTCTGTGTATGTATTTAACAGTGACGGCCAGCTGAGTGGGGAGCGACCAGACAGGAGTGACTGCGTCCTGGGCAGGGAAGCTGTCAAAAACCGCAGCAGAAACATTGGGTCGCTAATAAACGGGTTGTCGTACCCAAACTGAGGTGGCGTGTCACGAGTGCTCCTTCACAGAAATGTTCTTGCATAATATTTTACCCAACCATTTACAAGGTTATTATGCAAGAAATATAAAATTCCATATTGATCAGTGTGAAGAAAGAAGCATAAGGTTCTGTTCTGTTTTTTTGTCAGTTTGCTCCTAATGATGTCACATTATTGTTTTCTATGCAAGTCTGCTTTACAAATGTTTTGTGGTCCCAGGGAACACCTGTCAAAAGCATCCAGTTCCACTCAGTTTTAATCAATGGAATTATTTATTCAGTAAACGTTTGAGATGGGTCTTAAGTATGGTGGCACGGTGGTTAGCACTCTTGCCTGAGTTCAATTCCACCATCAGGCCGGGGTCTTTCTGTGTGGAGTTTGCATGTTCTCCCCGTATTTGCATGAGTTCTCCCTGGGTCCTCCGGCTTCCTCCCACAGTCCAAAGACATGCAGTTTGTGGGGATAGGTTCACTGGAAACTCTAAATTGCCCACGGGAGTGAGTGGTTGTCTCTGTCTATGTGTTATCCCTGCGACAGACTGGCCACCTGTCTAGGGTGTACCCTGCCTCTCGCCCTAAAACAGCTGGGATAGGCTCCAGTGCCCCCCGCGACCCTGAAAAGGAAAAGCAGAAGCGAATGGATGGATGGATGGGTCATAAATTAAATTAAATTAAATAAGGGTAATGGTAGGTCATGTTGAAGAAGAATTACTCCATTGCTGTAATAATCATCCGGAGGAGGATCTTTCTAGACTGGATAGTTATTAGAATTTTGAGATCCTTGATCATCTGGGGGACACATGACATACATGAAAAGGATAGCTGGTTAATGAAACAATAAAAGGCCAAATCCATTTAGCAATAACCTGTCTGAGTACAAAAAGACTTCAATGCTCACGTGGACAATGACAGCGAGACCTGGAGGGGCGTGATTGGGAGGAACGGCCTCCCGGATCTGAACCCGAGTGGTGCTTTGTTATTGGACTTCTGTGCAAATCACAGTTTGGCCATAACGAACACCATGTTCAAACATAAGAGTGTCCATAAGTGCACGTGGCACCAGGACACTCTAGGCCGCAGGTCGATGATCGATTTTATAATCGTATCATCAGACGGCCATATGTTCTGGACACTCGGGCAAAGAGAGGGGCTGAGCTGTCAACTGATCACCACCTGGTGGTGAGTTGGATCAGGTGGAGGGGGAGGATGCTGGACAGACCCGGTGCACCTAAACGCACAGTGAGGGTGTGCTGGGAACGCCTAGCAGAGGCCACAGTCCGCGAGATCTTCAACGCACACCTCCGGCAGAGCTTCAACAGCATTCCGAGGGAGACTGGGGACATTGAGTCCGAATAGACCATGTTCAGCATCTCCATTGCCAAAAATGCTGCATTGAGCTGCGGCCGCAAGGCGGTTGGTGCCTGTCGTGGTGGTAACCCCCGAACCAAATGGTGGACACCAGAGGTGAGGGGAGCCACCAAGCTGAAAAGGAGTCCTACCGGGCTTGGTTAGCCTGTGGGACTTCGGAGGCAGCTGATAGGTACCGACAGGCCAAGCGGAACGCGGCACGGACAGTGGCTGAAGCAAAAACTCGGGTGTGGGAGGAGTTCGGAGAGGCCATGGAAAAAGACTTTCGGAATGCCTCGAAGAGATTCTGGCAAACCGTCAGGCGACTCAGGAGGGGAAAGCGGTGTTCTACCTGCACGGTGTATAGTGCGGGGGGAGCACTGCTGACTTCGACTGAGGATATTGTCGGACGGTGGAAGGAATACTTCGAGAACCTCCTTAATCCCACTGGCACGTCTTCCGTAGAGGAAGCAGAGTCTGAGGACGAAGGGGATGACCCACCTATCTCCGGGGGTGAGGTCACTGAGGCAGTTAAACAGCTTCTTGGTGGCAAAGCCCCTGGGGTGGATGAGGTCCACAACCGTTGCAAGAGCTTGGTCCGCATAGCCAGCAATAAGTCGAATTCGTTCCAGGTAGGTGATGGGCTCCGCCAGGGCTGCCCTTTGTCACCGATTCTGTTAGTAATTTTATGGACAGAATTTCTAGGCGTAACAAAGTG
>VURO01007772.1:5211-45951 GCA_015108175.1 Pelvicachromis taeniatus
TTTTTTTTTTTTTTTTACCTCCCCCCCCCCCCCCCCCCCCCTCTCATGCTTTTCTGGTGAGTGCCACTTTTGTCTAGCAGTCTCCTCCACGCTTTAATGGCTTTGTCTTGTTTAACAGGAATCTGCATGGCTGGAGGTGCTATTACTGCTTCAGCCCTGTTGCCTCTGCAATAATGGCCTTCTATTTGAACTGGTGTCCAGTTTCAAAGTGCAATAACACCTACACAAAACAAAAGGTAGTCAGAGAATACAGGGGCCGGAAGGGGGAGAAAAGCCTCCCCACCCCCATGGACAACAAATTTAAACTTCACCACAATAAGACAGAATATTGTGCATTTGTAAGCATTACAAGTCAAATATTTGGCATTTGTTGAATCCCTTTAATGGTGCACACACTTGGCCATTGATAGCACGGATTAACATCAGCTTCTTCATCACTTGTGCATAGGGATCAAGCTGCTTTTGGCCTGGAACTACAAGGGCTAGGGACTGATCTTAATACTGTGGGTATAATGAATGTTTACTCCTTTTTTGTGTCACTGTCTCCTTTCTTTCTGCTTTCATCCTCCATTGTCTTTGTAATAGAGCTCTATAGTCTTTTCTGTGTCTGTCTGACTCACATTTCCACAAGCATGCGCACAGAAATACACACACACACACACAGAGCATATTTTTTTTTCGGGGGGGGATCAAAGGCTTTTTTACCACATACCACACTGATAGAGAGCAGATGCAGGGAGTGGGCTGTTTTGCTGGAGCTGTGCTGGTGTAGTATGAGTGTAAATCTGTGTTTAGGGGGAGGAGTCAAGTGTTAGCAGGCAAGAAGCATGCAGAGCAGAGGCGTACTGCAACAAACTAAATTGCACAATTGAGGGTACGAGCGTTAGCAAAGGAAAGACGAGGCCCCTATCAAATTTCTCACTGCTCTTTGGCAGGCTTTACATGTCAGCATCTCTATTTAAGAGGTGAAACAATGAGCATGTGTCTGACAAAGTGAAACCTCAGATTTATTACATTTTAAAATCTCCGCTATTTCCACACAAAGGACATCATATTGATTTACAATGGCAGAACTGTAGAAAAGATCCCTAATTTTAATATACTGTGAAATGCAAATGTGTACATTTTTAGGCATGTAAGCAAATGGCTTTATATTAGGAAACACCCACGTAGCCAAATGCTACGTCCAGATGAAGAGAATGAACTTTTTGGGATTTACAGTCAATTGTGCACATTTGATTAAGCAGCCTGCAACAAGCTGTGAAAGGTGCTTCCTGTGTGATCCAGTTTAACAAGTATATCAAAGATGCTGTGAAGCATATTTGGTCGCAAGGTTTCCATGAAGGCAACGGCTAGATCTCCAGTCAGCTGACTGGAGCATGACAGTGTGAGAGAATGTGAGGAATGTGCTGATTCCATGTTGCCCGTGTTCCTGATCTGACCCGCACCCCTCCTCCAGGCAGCACAACAGTCCTGTTGTTTTAAAGGCTTTTTAACATGCAAAAGATGAGAGCAAGAGCTTTCTGTGATGAGAAGTCAAAGTCATGTCTAGTTGTGTAAAGGCCATATTTATCCTTTTGATAAAAATAAAAAGCTGGAGGTGGCAAAGAACACATGAAAAATGTAGAAAGAATACACCCAGGCCTTTGTGCCTTTATACGGGCTTATAGTAGGCTTTGTAAAATTTAACTTTCAAATGATCACAGTAGAGTGGTACTTTGCAGGATTACAAACAGTTGTCATCCTTGGTATGTTCTAGATTTTAGCTACTAGTTGTATTCTCACTTCTTTTCATAAAAGTTGCACCAATGATAGAATTTGTAAGCCTCACATAATGCTGAAAAGGTGTCCTATAGTGAGAGATTATACAGCATGTTACCATCACAGGAACCTGGTCACACCCCAAACCTTCCATAATTGAAGGCACGTAATATCAAGCTTCTTTTCTATCCTACAAAAACACTTACCTGGAATAAAGCCTCTGCATGACGGACATGTTTATTCTACATTGTCATGCTGAATTTAACTGCTAGCAATGGCACCATTAACAGAAGCTTTGTTACCTTTCCTTTCCCCATGTTCAGGATTTAAGGTTAGAAACAAAATCAATTCAAGTTCCAACTTAGGGTATATGCTGCCCCACTGTGGCGAGGAGTGGGAAGTGCATTCGTAGAAAAAAAAAAAAAGGCAACACAGGAGGCTGAACAGATTTATCAAGCATCCCTTTTATTAACATCACCCGTTACAAAAAGAACAAAATCTTCAGTGTTAATGATCTTAGCAACAATATAGCGAGTGCTGATTACAGATGATATGGGACGCTAATTCCTAGAGTAGTTGCAGTAGGATTAAAAACCCCTACACTGTTGACCTGGCCTTACACAGCCAGGGTCACACACACTCCCTTCTGTTTGGAGCTACAGTACAGACTTGAGTACAATTTGTCCATGCATCTCCATAGTTACAGTCACGTAGTGACCCTTCAGATATGCTGAGACCTCTTCTGATCTCCCTTCTCCCACCCAGTACTGAGCCAAGGTATAACATGGAGCTATGAATGAATAAATGCATAATGGATGCACAGTTGGATAGTTTTCTGATCAGGAGGCAAACAGATCCACAACATAGTGTATTTCAGCAGGTCCTAACTGGTACATTTAAACACTAAATATCTTTTAAGTTAAGAAGAAAAGGACTGAAAAACCAAAGTTTGTTTAGTCAAGTTGGAAATTCGTATCACTGCCCTCTCTTAAGACAAATAACAACAAAACTACTGCAGTATTCAAAATGATTTCAATTAAAAATACAAGCATTTGAAAACAGAGGAATGGTTTCCACACAGTTTAAATTATGCTGGATGTCATTAAGTTTAGAATAAAAATTAACTGGCTTTGTTGCTTAAAGAAGAGGAATGTGGTGGGAGTGGAATAGTGTATTTTGGTATAGTGCCGGAGTGTCTGGAGTTAACTGTAACCTCTGCCTGCTCCTCTGTGGCCAGCAGTGAGTCTGGGAGTGGTTTTCCAGCGCCTTGGCCAGAGTCAGTTTGAGGCTGCCTACAGTACAAGTGCAGTGATAGAGGTTGAAAGGGAGGAAGTGGCTGGGTGTGACAGTATGGTGTGATGTGGTCAGGATGAGACCGAAAGTCAAAGGTGGTCTCTGTAATACAGTCAGGGTGGCTGCGTTGGGGTCTCACTATACCTTGGGCAGATCTTTATCAGCCTCCTGAAGGAAAGCACAAACATTCAAGTGCAAATTTTAATCTTCACTGTCAAGAGGAAAGACAGGAGTATGATACCTACTCCTGAATAACAAAGAGCAGAATCAAAAGGCCTCACCCCCTCCTGTCTCTTAGTGAGTTGCCGGCTGACTGTTTGTAGCAGCTGTTGCAGTTCTGTGACCGTTTGACCCAAACCTGCAGTCATTTTCTCCTTTCTGTCAATCTCCTCCTGTCACAAACAATGTTTTGCTCTTAACCTGGCATTAAAAGAACCCGATGTCGCAACATAAACATCATTTGGTGTCAAAATAGCATTACAACACTGAAACTGCCCTTACTCTTTGTGATGACAGACTGCTGTTCTCGATCAGGTCGTCAGCATTGTCTGTCACTTTTGAGAGCTCCTCTTGGATCAGATCAACAGACTGTTGGGCCTGCATGAAGGGCCAGAAATTTCCGCTTGTTAGCATTGTGGCCTGCAGTTTGAACTTTATCAGAAGTCTAATGAAATCCCTTTACCTTATACAGGTCACCGGCCACCTTTTGCCTCTCGTTCTCTTCTGCCTCCAGCTTCGACAGCGTCTCAGTGAGCTGGGTTTTCAGCTGGAAACAAACCAGACATTCAGATATTTTGCACTGTTGACCTGGCCTTTGAGTCCCATTTGTAGTTTGTCAGAACATATATAAATCCTTGTGCCAACATTAACTACATTACACAGTTCAACATTTGCACAGACTTCGTTTTTTTCCCTTGGCCTGCTTAGACAATGTTCAAACCAAAAATAGCACTAAGCTCATGTGGGCTTTTTGGTACAAGCTGAGAGGATGAATCATAATCCAGGAAGTCCTGTTTAAGTAATAAAGTAATTCCCTAAACTTTATCAGATATCGTAATGCTTCGTATGTTATTGCACTTTGGAAGAAATGACTATATAACTGATAACTTTCCAGACTTTGTAAATTTGTGCGGCTCAGCAGCGTGATGAAGCCAGTCATTATGTCATTCACGTAACACTCGAACAGAAGGAATGTGCACCAATTTGTATGAACCACATAGCAAAGTGATCGTCATTGTTATAGTGCTATTGTTGAAGCGAACACAGCCAAAATATTGCTTCAAACTAATGAAGATTCATGACCACCAAGGACATTCAGTGACTATCAGACATAAGACAGACAAGGCTTGCCTGAAGGCATCAGAGAAGTTAAATTGTAAGTGATAGACAAAGAGGAGGCAAACCTTTGGCCTGGCAGAGAGAGAAGATTTTTAATTAGCAAGCCATTTGTTAGACACAAGTAGAGTGCAGGTGCAGAAAAAGAAGAGTTAGCATTATAAGTATAACTCAGTGTAAAGGTGAGTCATCACTCAGAAGCCGTAAATCCTCCACCCCCAATCTTATTCATGGCTCCACCATGTAAGTCCAAATCTACAGATTTTATGAATGATGACCCACAGTTTTGCAGTAGACGGAGAACCCCATCCTGTTGCAGTCAGTGTAGCGCCACTGCTGATAAAGGATATGATTTTAAGGAGCTCTAGCTAGAGGGTGAGCAGCGCTTACCAAAGTCAGCTCCTCATTCTGTCTGATAGCCTCTGTATATGAGCCATCAAGTCTGGTCTGCAATTCAGTCAACAGATCTTTGAGCTGAAATTGAGTTTGACAGGGTTTTGTTTAATGTGGGTCTGTCAGAGGTGAACCAGGTCAGCACTACCAGCACACAGTTTATGTAGTCATACAAGCTGTCACTGACCGGGCCATACGGCATCCACAAAATTAAATTTTTTTTTAAAAAGTCACAAATGAAGCACAGGGCATTAGTTGCGCATGACTGCAAATGACCAGATTCATAAGTGATTAAATTGTGCATGTGTGAAAACAGCTCAACTTTCACACAACAGAGGTCGTGCGTTCGCCTCAAGAGGTTAAACATGACTGAAGAAATCCAGTTTCTGCTCACCTCTCTGACTTCTGTCACATAAGTGGCACTCTCACGCTCCGCCCTCTCCAACTCAGACTCCAAGTGCTGTTTTTCTCTTCTCAGCTACAGAGCACAACAGATGAGCAGAGATACAAATGACAGCGGCTCTAACGGGACATGTGTGAGAGTACATCTACGAGTGTGTTTGGTTCACTGACATTTTCCAACTCTGCTTCATCAGTTAGTCTCTCAACCTCTTGCTCCAAAGCTGCGATTTTCTGGCTCATCTGAAGTCAAAGAAAGAAGAACCATCCAATGAAATATGTCACTTTAGTAACTCTACATTTAGGAGTTTTATCTCTTGCTAAACCTGAATCCATACCTCTCTGAGCTCTGCTTGCGATAGCTCCAGCTTCACCCTCCAGCGAGACTCCTCCTGCTCCACACTGTTCTGGAGGCGCTGCAGGATGCCCTCCTGTGGACACAACAGAAATGACAGCTTCGTTTGGAAGGGAGATCACTGTGCTACCATGATGGCAACCCCCCGCCCCAACCCAAAAGGCAACCCAAAAGTAAAATAAAAATAACCCTTACTGTCTCTGCCAAAACCTTCTTGTACGTTTCACAGTCTTTCTGTAGAATCCTTTGAGTTTCCTCAGCTTCTTTCAGTTTCTCAGCCAGTTCCTAGAAAGTGGATTGTACTTACTGATGCGCTCATGTTAAAAAGGAATGACGTTCAACTTTGCATTTTTCCACATTTACCTCAGAGTCTCCTGATCCAGGGCTGCATTGTGGAGCTGAGTTTTCACCTACTGCCCTTTCAAATCTTTGTAGCCATTCTTGATGGTTCTACAAGGACAATTAAGGTGGAAAAATGAAGTAAACCTCAACCACACAACATTTAGTTATAGTGTACAAATGAATTTAGCATAGGGGTAAATGTTTCCTCTCATACCTGTTCAGAAGGCAGAGGCACATGTGGCAGAAGTCTGTGCAGAACATCTCGGCACTCAGCCTGACACTCAGCCAGCGCTGTCTGGTTCTCCTAGAAGGTAGGGAGCAAATTGTGAAGGAACAAAAAGAGAAGAGGAGATTAACAAATGACTGTTCAAATACTTAAGATGCTTTCGATGACGAGGTCCAGTGGTTATCCAAGCAAATATAACCACCAACTTTCTCTTAACAACCATCAGTTTCAAACCAGTCATCAAGCTTTTTCAATCAAAATCCCAGGAACTTGATAATGTCAGCTCGTTTTCTAAGTTTAGGACCAAAACAAAAACTCACTCCCAGTTGCATTTACTCTGAGAAACCATCAGCATCAACAGACCACACCTATGCCAGGTGTCACCTCAGATTCATGTCATTTGTGTTCACAAAAGTACCTTGAAACTCTCCAATAAACAAAAGGTATTGATCAGTCCTCTAATAACAAGCCAGCATCAATACACTATCAACTCTGAGGCCTGAAGGGGGGGAACACATGCCATACACGAGCCAGCTGGCTGTCTAACCACTGTTCGCATTAACACGCTGTCACAAGACAGCTTTGACACCGAGTGTGGAGCTGAATACAACCAACCAGCATGCACCGACAGCAAGCAACAGCTGCTAAGGAACTCCCTGGCTCAGCCGCGAGAAGGTGCTTTCTACTGTACTCAAATGGCAGGAGGGCAGCTGCTGTGCCGATGGTTCGGCATGTACCCTCACCTAATGTAGGAGGATGACAGAAATAAACATCACTGTAACTCTTAACAGCACAGCTATCCGGGAGCAAGCTCTACATGAAGCAGAAATGCATGAAAAGTACAGCTGATTGTGGCTTAGATTTAGTTGCACTTTGTTCATCCCGATAGAGAACAAAGATGTTTCAGTTGTGAGAACAGAGCATTGAGAAACATTAAGAGGAGTGCTCCATATTCATTACAAGCTTTGCACGTTAACACTTACTTTAAACAAAAAGGGAAAAAAAAAAGGATTTGAATTAAACAGATTTTCTTTGATTAACTGGTGATATTAACAGTACAATGTCACAAAGCATGCCACACGACAGAGAGACGACAGGAAAGCTGTAAAATGATTGCAATGAATCTCAATCTAATGAAATCTAGTGAAGTTCTAAGTCACTGCACACTCATTTCCAAGCATCAACCTAAGCTTTGGGTAAGGAAAGAAAAGAAACCTCTTACACTTCAAAGCATAAAGGAAAGTTATGTATACACACTTAAGAAGCCAATATTTGTTAAATAAATGAAGTCGGCGATACCCGAGGGGGAACAGATTACTGTGGCTCACCAGCTCAAAAACAGCCAATTAAAAAGCTGAGGCCAAACAACAGAGCGGGAGGAGTGAAGGTAAATGAGTATGCAGCGTTATTATGGATGATGGCAGAAAAGAAATTTCACTGGGTCGATTATGGCAAAACACAGCGTTTCGGAGGGGGATGCATCAGATTGGAACTAGAGTGAAGCAGACTGAGGTGAGGTGTCGAACCTTGACAGCTTTGCTGAGTTTCCCTTGAAGCATGGACTCGGTGGCTGACAGAGCTTCCATTGCACTCCAGTTTTTCTCCCGAAGCTCCTGTTTTGGTCAGTTCCAGAGAGATACTACTTTCAGTTCAGCCTCGAGGGGGGAATGCATTCAGTGACCCTCAAATAAAGACTGGTAGAGTAACAAAACGAACCAAAGGCATTTCTCATCCATGCTCCAACAGCTAAAAATATGTAAAAAAAATTTTTTTTTGATCTTGATAGTCCTATTCTGACACCATGTGTGGTTTAAAACAACATGCACAGGTATGGTTAGTAAAAAAAACTATTCTTTAAGTCATTTTAATTCTAATTAAAATAAGAATGTTCTTCAAATATAGTGTGCATATAATAATACAATCATGCTTTATATGCTTCTCAGATGAAATAAACCTCTCTCAAAAATAAGAGAGATGAGTTTCTAATGCTCTGAATCACCCACAAGCACAAACAGGCTTGCTGAAACAGTCATGGCCAGCGGCGAGCACAACAAGAGTAGGCTGGAAGCCCTCTTATGCAATGCTCAGCTTAAGCAATCAAACAGACATTGTACTGATGTGTGTAATCGTGTTGCATACACAACCTGAGCTGAAGAAAAATTTGTATTTGGTTTAAAACAACCCCCCCCCCCCAAAAAAAACAAACAAAAAAAAAACAAAACACTATTTAAAATGAACAAAAAGCAAGTGGCAGACAACAATAGGCAGAATGAATATATGCAGTGTGCAACACTGTGAGGGGAGTGCTTTGTGAAACACAATGGGCAGGGCTGATTGCTCATAGGGTTTGACCTGTGCTATTGCACAATTCAGATCATTGCTATGTGAAACCTACATTGTTCTTCTTCCTTTGAAGCTTCACGGTGTCCCTCAGCTCAGCCAGCTCAGCCTGCAGGTCGGAGACTTGTCTCTCCTTCTCTGACAACCTGACAGAAAACAGTATAACCACACATTACAAAACTGATCATACTTCCGGAACAATACTGTAAACGGTCCTTAAAAATAAAATAGTGTTGGTATTGTTTTGATATGTCATGCAATACTACTCACGCTGTAAGGAGCTCTGGGCTTGGCACTACCGTGTGGGACTGCTATATGAGCAGGAGAGAAATAGACAATGAAAACCAGCAGTGAATATCTTATGACACTAAAATAGGGACAGCCAAATAAAGAAGGTATAGCATGACGACAACCTTTAACATAGTCAAGACAGCCCCCCCCTTCCTCAAATGTCATCTGGATGATTTTCAGCCAGAAAATGTGTAACATGAGCACTTAGCATTTTTATTTTTTTTTTTTTACATATACAACATGCATATTCTCTCACTCCTCACCTGTTGCTGTACCTGCTGAATCCTCTCGCTTAGCTCCTTCGTCCTTGCCTCCAGCTCACTCTGTAGTGTCTGGATCTCCTGGTCCTTTCCCATCAGCCTATTGGTCAAATGTTGGTCATCAAAAGTCTGATTTGAAAGGCGTGTGCGTAGGGAGCTTACACTGAAGTGCTGATTTAACTCACTGGGCCTGGAGGTCTTGGAGCTGAGTAACAGAGCTGGTCAGCACTTCTGGTGTCTCCTTCTGTCTCAGCTGCTCTATCTCTGCCTGCAAGGCAGCCAACTGCTGCTCCAGAGCCTGTGAGACAAAAACTGATTTAGACAATAGCTCAAACAAGGACAACACTGAAGAACAACATGAGGAAAGGGTCTTTTGAAATCTGCCAAACTGTTTATTCTAATAGAATTAAAGAGCTGCACCTCAACTGTCTTCTCTCTGGCCGAGCTTTTGGCTTGTGCTGCCTGTAGACTCTCCTCCACCATTTTCAGCTTTGTTTCCTTTTCTTGGATCCTTTGAAGCACAATGAAACAAGGGTCATTACATTTTAAAGACTATAAAATCTGCTTATCTTCACAATATCAACAACAACAGGACATTCAACAATAGACAGCCTCTTGTTTCAATGGGAATGGATGTTGAAAGAGCTACTATGAGGGGTGTGTCTTGGGAGCGTCCTGGACTGCCAGGGGGAATTAGTTTTTTATATGCTTACAGCAGAGTCAGTAGTAGCCTTTTTTTAATCAATAGGATATGGTTAGAACTAAGCCTTTTTACTAAATAATCAAACTTTATTGATCTTACTTGATCTGGAGTTCTTCCACCATCATCTCTGAAGAAGCCTTTAGTTAGAGGGGAAGAAAAAGAAAAAAAAAAACAAATAAATATACAGAACAGGAATCAAAAACTCAGGAAATATTTCTTAATAATCATTTTCAAACCCACCTGCTTATCCGTCTTTTTCTCAAGGTCCACAATTTCTTGTTTAAGTAACTCATTCTCTTCCCTTGCAGTCTATATTAGAGGAAACAAATGACTTTAAGACTTATTATCAATTAAAGATTGTGGTTAACAGGCCAACAGTATTATGCAGAGTAACTTAGGGGAAGCTGTGGTCAGAAAAATGTGTGTATATGAGGGAGCATGTTTTGATTGTGTCTTTTAAAGAAAACTGATACCTTAAGCTCCTCCTCTTTGTTGGCCACCTCGATCAACCCTCTCTCCAAAAGGCCCTCTACAGTTTTCATGTTTTCCTCCTTCTCCCGGACACTGTTCAAAGGATTATGGCTCATTTATTTCATAGAGAGATTAAGACGCTGATGTATTTAAAATGTGCTCCAGTTCTCATACTCACCTCTTCTGGAACTGGTCCAAAGCCAGCTGGGATGCAGTCTGCAAGAGGAGATCCAAAAGTAGATTGATAGGTCCTTTTTAAATTTAAAAAAACACACCAACATATAGTGGCTTTTTTTTTCTTAAACAGTAAAGCAACACAACTAACCTGATCAGAAATCTGTGCCAGCAGATTCTGAATCTCTGCCTTCAGTGACATGTTCTCATTGTGCAAGGCCTGCAGATGAATACAGGCGACACTTATTATGCCAAGACAATGGAGGATCTGACATACTGTGCAATCACTTTAAAATCACACAGAATTCTTAATTCTGTCTCAGGTTTACAATACCAGGAAGTGCATTCAATCAATTTGTCATCGGAACCCAAAATATATGCAAATCTGAACATGCCCTCTTCCTGGGGAGATGGTGTACATGGACTTAAAACTATTTTTCCACTCAACACAGCAACACATTCCTGCGAACTAATGAACCAGCACAATGTTAGTAAGAGAAGCTGTAGGTGAAGTGCTCTTCTGAATATACCTGCATGTTAGTTTCTCTGCTAGCCCCACTGCTCCTCTCAGCATTTAGAGAATCCTCCAGACTTTTTCGCTGCAGCTCCTTTTCAGCCAGTCTAGGCAAAAAACAAGATAAAACAAAAACAACACAGGGAAAGATGAAATAAAGCTCAATGATAGTGCCTGGAATGTGATCACAATATCTGAGAAGATGAAATCTTTCTTACAGCTTTTGCAGCTCCTCAATGTGGGAGACATGAGTGGCCTACATATCAAACAGAAATGTCATTAGCCTACATTCTGTCTCACTCACACACACTCACACACAGAGCTATCTACGTATGCATTCCATACTGACTTTAAATGATAAGTGAGTGAAGTTGACCCATTTACCTGTGTAGAGATCTGGACCTGAAGACCTTTGTTCTCATTCATAAGTTCCTGTTAACACAAGTTATTAGTAAGCATTAGGTTGAAGACTATAATATCGTTCACATCCATTTTGGTATCATTCCATGTAACTACACAAACAGTTTCATTCGTCATGCTGCAGGTTTGGCACCGTGAGTTGTGAGCACACCTGAACCCGGGTCTGGAGCGCGTCGTCCTGCATACTGTGCTTGGACATTTCCATCAGCTCCCTCACTTTCTGCTCAAGCCGCTCCTTGGAGACCATAGCTTCAGCCAGACTGTTGTGTAGTGTCTGGATCTCCTTGTTCTTGTTGCTCATCTCAGCCTCAACTGCCAGCAGCTGATTGTGGAGCTCTGCAACCACACGACAGCCATCACTGAGCCGCCATAATTTTTTTAGGGTTTGCAAAAATTAAAGCTTTTTTTTGGTGCAATGTTATGCTTTATCACCTTGTTTGGAGGTCTGAATTTTCTCTCTTTCTGCATTGACACTGTGGATGAAGTTTTGCAGCTCCTCCCAGCGCCGCTTAGCATCCTGTAGCTGTGCCTGGAGACAGATACAAACTCCGTGAACATCTTCCTTCCATACATTTCATTTGGAAAAGAGCGATCGTATAAATTTTGCAGAGGAAATGAAAACGTTATGAAATCCATCAGAATATCTACAGGCCTATGTGCAGATTCTTTCACTAATTTTTTTTCTACACAGTGCATTTCTCAGCTCTTGCGATCGCTCTAAAGCTCTTTGCCAAGACTTAATTGTATGGAGCCAGCAATTTCAATCTCCATGTTATGATCGTGGTCTACAACAAGTCGGAAAAGGCTCATCTGAGTGTCTAGCAGGAAAAGTGTTGTTTATACACAGCACAAAGCCTCAAACATTCCTGCTTCCAAAGGCAACAAAAATCCTTCCAGCTCAGGTTCTGTTTCCCATAACCCTCACCGGGACTTCCACTACAACCTCCTCCCATTTCCAGAGTAATGCTGCCACACCCGCTAACCAGATTTGAAGCATTTCCAGGCTTTGCACAACTCGGTTCATTTTTGTCTCAGCTGGGGAAACTGAAGCACAGGCTAAATAAACACGCTGCGCATCTGGATTAGCGTACCTCCAGCTGGGACACGTTCTGCTTGTAGCTGACCTCCAGTGACTTCCTCTGGTGCTCCTCCTGCTGCAGCTTGCTGTTGCTGTCTGATAGCTCTTTCATGAGGCTGGCATACTCGGAACGCAACTTGTTTAGTTCGGCCGAATTCCTATTAAGCACACGTACATGACATGATAATAACTGTTAAGGGATACATATGGGAAATTGTAGCAGCAGCATTCTACAAATAGCTTAGGCAATTGTGTAATGAACGATAAGGTAAAAAGACAATGAGGTGACTAAGAGATATAGTTGGAATCACTATGCTGAGCATGAGACATGTATGGAGCTCTAGGGAGCGTGAACAGCTGTGTAACACTGACTTGCTTTCCATCTGGTTGGTGGCGGAGCTGACTGCGTCCCTCAGGATGCTGTTCTCTTGCTGCAGTCGAGTGATCTGGCCTTCCAGCTGCTCCCTCACCTGCTGAAACTACACACAAACAACGGTACTCAGTCTTCACCAACTCTCTCTGGCGTGTCAAAGAAGCTGCCAGAAGTTTCTGTTTTCTTCACATTTTTTAAATTCTTCCACAGCACTTGCAGTTATCCAAGTGTTATCAAGTGTAATACAGCCCAGTACTTACTGTACTGATAATAACTGAAATGCAAGGCTTCACCTTTATTTGCATTGTCTGGAGCTCCTGGTAGGTGCCCTGTGCTTTGGCCTGCATACTGCCCAGTTCTTTCTCCATGGCTGCGCGTTGCTCCCTCATCACTGATTCTACCCTGTTTGTCTTCTGCTTCTCAACCTGCAGCTCCTGCAGCAAAGAATGAAGATAAATTAAGCATTTTACGAACCAAGTGGAATTTTTCCAGCATTACATGATTAAGCTGGAAGGAAATCAGTCGTGTCACAATTCATTATGGAAAAAAAAGAAGAAAAAAGATTGGATTCTAGACCTGACTGAGCTGTTTCACTTTGTCTTTGGCAATGGAGGCCTCCTCCTGCAGAGTTGTCAATAGCTTCTCCCTTTCCTGGGCAGTTGGGTCAGGCCTAGTTGAGGACTGTCAGTGAAAGAACACATTTTAAAAGAAGGCATAGAAAGTCCAACTACAAACACTACATGACCTGCCACATGCAAACAGTGTGGAATGTCGTTTGTGACAGCAACCAGTTTAGCTTATCTCTTATTAATCTCTCACCTTGTGCCAGGCGTCCACGGCATTAGGGCTCTTCTCTCGCAGTAGAGCCATCACACTAACGGCCTCTGCATCTGACAGAGCCAGGCTGGACAGACCGGAGAGCAGCTCCTTCAGTTTCACTTCTGTGTTCTCTGTTAAGGCAAACAAAAACAAGAGATACAGTTTAAAAGGGCTCACAAATATTTTGGGATTAAAACATGCGCTTTCACCTCTTACCTTTATCAGTCTCGTTTTTCTGCTTCTTGCCAGACCCTTTGGATGGTGCATCATCATTATGGGCTGCCTGATGGTTAGCAGAAGCTGCTGACTCTGGCAAAATATGGGCTTCATCAACTGGATTTCAGAAAATACTCTTTATTAGATTTCCAGGCTTCACTTTAAGCTTTTGTCTTGAGAGTTTTAAGAGAGTAAAATACTTTAAATTTAATGTTATGAATTAATAACGTAACATTTTATCATTGTTACCGTGATCGGTCTTCTGCTTCTTGGCAGAATTCTTCTTTTTGCCACTGGTCACGCTTTGAGTTGCACCATCTAAAACTTTGGTTTCAGCCACAATGGGAGCTTCCTTCTTGACAGTAGCTGGGGCCTGCTCCACTTTAACCTCTGATTGCTGCTCATCTGCTGGAAAGGCAGACAGCGAGTTGAGAAAACCTTCTCAGTCTGCCTTGATTGATTAAATAAGAATGCTCGATTGTCATAAAAGTTACTGGCACAAATGTCCAAACTTGAGAAAGAAGCAACTACAGCAATATTAGTTCTCAGTTTGACCACAAATGCTGTCATTTCAAACAAATACCAACCAAATGAAACTGCTACTTGGCATTCTCATGTTTTCTCAAAGAGAAAAAAAAAAAAACACAACCCCATAAACAGCAACCATTACTCTTGGTTACTAACCAGGCTCCACTTTTTGTTTCTTCTTTTCCTTCTTTTTCCCAGAAATCTGGGGAGGTGTCTGAGCTTGAACGGGAGCCTGAACAGCTTGGATCTGGACCTGAACCTCATGTTTCGGTGAGGGTGTGCTGGACTGTTTGCTTGCAGCCAAAGGTGCCTCTGTCTTGCGGCTGACTGGCTTGGAGCAGTTTACTTCTGGCTCCTCAGAGGGAGAAACTGTGGCTGTGGTGGCGGCAGCAGCAGCGGCAGCAGCTTTGGCAGCCTTCTTCTCCTTCTTCTTTCTCTCTCTCAGACCAGCAGGAGCCTCTGGTGACAGCGAAACAGGCACATAGGGAGTAGGTGTAGGTGGCGCAGGATCAGGGATAGCAGCTGACACAGGTTCCTCCTCTACCTCCACAGTGGAGCTGTTAGCACCCTCAGCCACATCAAAATCCCGCAGATCCTCCTCCGACTCCCCCCCACCTCCGGTTCCTCCGCCACTTCCCCCACTGGCGCTCTCCTTCTTCTTGCTCTTCTTCTTTTCATTCTTTTTACGGGGGTCTGGTTTGCTTGTTGGCAACTTGAGGTCACGCTTCTGCTTGGCGAGCACCTCATCGTAGGAGGTTTCTTTCATGAAGAGCCAGAAGAAGAGAAACATGAGGGCGATGACCAGCGAAGGGGCCAGGATGAGCAGGTACTGAGAGTCGTAGATATCCACCGCCATTCTGAAATTGGACAATAACCCAAGAAAAACAAAACCAAGCTTAGCTTAGGAAACTTGTCTTGTTCAATTTACATGTTGTGCATCTTCCAATACAATACACTTAATGTTGGTTTGAAATTTTAATAGAAGCAACTGATAAAGACCGCTAAATACCAGATCCTGGGGCGATAACTGCTCAAATATTGAAACTGATATAATGAGATTTATAGGATTTAGACTCTCAGTCAGCTTGCCGCTCCTTTCCATCTAACAAGTCTGGCTGGGTCTGTCAGCGAGCATATTAAGTTTCAGTCACAGGAGCTAGAGTGATGGCTGAATGTGACAAGTGAAGGGCGGATCCCTCAAGAAGGCAAAGAAATTGCATTTTCACAGGCTAGCGCCTTTTCAGTCACACTGTAAAAAATATCCCAGTTTGTCCTCCTTTTGACTCTAATGGGGACGCAGAATGAATAACGTGTTGCATTCAGAAAGATTTAAAACTTGCAATTGAGAAGACACTCAACAGGAAACTGCTTACTGAGCTCACAGACAGGAGAGTGAAGGATAGAGCTATACATCTCCTTACAACCATATATCTTTTCGAAAACAGAAAAGAATGCAGGTTTAATTCACTTGGACACTGAATTCACTATTCAGACCCTGAAACTTCATCTATCTTTACACAAACTCATTTGTTAAAGACCTCAGATCAGTCTTCAGACCTGCTTCTCTAGGCAGAGTTCATGAGTGGAAATGGATTATAATATGTGTACATAGGGGGCGGGGTGTAAGCACACCAGTAGCGCTGAGAAGGTATGAGAGGAGATTCTTATCGACACCCTGTCCCCTCTTAGCGATGTGATCCAATTAGAAGACAGTCCCCCAGTCACACAGCTTAACATATGTACACATGTGTAAAGAGAGACACAGCTGTACATAAAACACTGACTGAGACTCAACTTCATTTTCCCTGGTTTAAAAGGGGACAAAATAGGTCAAGATCATTAGAAAGGCAACTAGGCTAAAAAGAAGATGGCTCACAGTCTCTTAAATAGTCACCTCCCTCTTTCAGCCCCCACAAGAATGACATGGTGGTTATTCTAAACTCATATCGGACCGGATTTGCAAGGGGCAAAAATACACCTACATCCAAGTGTCACAGGATGAGATCTGCTGCAGCTGCAGTTCAGCCCCCGCCTGCATAAAGCCAAAAGAAGATGATGTTCCTCCACCACAAACAGAGTTTACAGAGTCAAGTGGTCCTAAGACATCATCAGCTTTGCATCTGCCAAAGATATTTCTAGGAACTATGTGGTGAGTTTGAGCTGACTCCTCAAGGCTATGCAGCAAGAATGAACTAGCACAGAACTGGCATTTTCCCCCTATACTTCCCCTTTAGGCTCCAGTTTTTCCTCCCTAGCTCATATCTTTTTCACTATAATCAACCAAATAAGATGTTTTTGTCACATTCTTTGCACATTTGCAACAATGGCAGTGACTTTGCTAAAATAATAATAATAAATAAATAACGATCCAGTTTCAAGCATTCCTGCAAAGTATGTCTTGCAAATCAACACACAGCGATACCACGTGCAAAACGGTGACTTATCACAAAAAATAAAGCACCGTGTTTTGACAGTGGGGGTAAGTTAAGCCCTGGATGACGACAGCAGTATTGTGTCGCTAACAATGCGGAGTGGCAGCGACACTGAGTGACCTGAAGTGCGACACAATCCCATACTATACTCAAGATTTGTGGCAGCAGCACAGCGTAGGAGTCAGTGTTGTAGAGCAGACGTCTTTAGTAATTTGGATTAAGCAGATTACCCATGATAATACATTTAAGAATAACTTTCCACTGCAGGGCTTCCTGTGGACTGGCAGGCTAAGTATAATGTTGATACTGTTTCAGTCCCTTCTCCTCCCCTACGTGCCCCGCCCCAACCCTTCTCATTACAGCCACCACATAAAAACACATCAGGCTCATTAGGCCTACTATTTGATCCAATTTTGAAAAACTGTTTGCCTTTGAAACAGCATGCCTTTCCTGTGAACACAAACTACAAGCTCCCTATTATGTAACATCTTTGAAACACTTTTTTTTTTTTTTGGGTCCAGTTTTTATTATATAACATTTTTACTTTTACTTTGACTCAAATACATCAGAATGGCTCATCTTAATAATTAATTGAAAATGGCTGTCTTATTCAACCAACCCAAGGACTGAATTCCTTCACACTCCTAGAAAATGTAAACGGTGAGTAAAGGCATATCTGTTTGTGTAAAGAATATATGCACCAAGATGTGGTCTTTAGAAGAGTTTTCACTCTCTGCTTTTAAACCATGTACTAGATACACAACAAGGTTCTAGTGTAAATAAAATCATTAACTTTCAGTCGCTGCTAGATCAGGAAATTGCTGATTGCATATTCGAGGACACTCCCATGCCAGAGTACATTATGTGTCAAAATAACTCAACGTTTCTTCCTGGTATTTAAAAAGTGTGGGTGGAGTAAGCAGTGTGAAGGTATGAGGCTTGGTTGCTTTGAGCCCCTAGCCTCAGAGTGGAAGGTGCATGAGATTTTTTTTGTACAGCCCGAGGCTTGTTCCAGCATCAAAATGAGCCCGCAGGACAAAGCCCTCTCGGGTTATTGGCTCCCCGGAATCTAACCACTTGGCTGGCCAGCCCTCTTGATTTTGGCAGACATGGACAGAGACAACTCCTGATAACCATCAGGTCCAAAAAGCAATACAGAGCGTAATTGAAAGTGTGCAGTTTCTCTAAAATAATTTACATAGCCAATGTAAGTGTAATAAACAGTATGAAAAATGAAAACTACTTTTCTGGATCAAACCTACACTGAAATGGTGGGGAGACGGCCAAATGAAAATGTGTTACAAAATGTAATCAAGTGGTAATAATATAATCGTTATGACTGACTAACAACTATAACTGCAGGAACTACAGTAAGATAATATTCACAGGCAAACTGTAAGAGGTGCACGAGCAGTCACTTTACCTTTATATTTTAATATTATAATTACTTTAAAATAATGAAGAACATATTTGTAATAAAAAGAAAACTGTGCACCATTTTCAACACAAATTTAATTCATACAGGGTCACAGCAATAGTCATTTCAAGACCAAGACTGTTTTTATCATCAGAGAGGAAATTCCAATGATCAGATGGTCTGCTCTGAGTAAGCGCTTGGCGACAGTGGGAAAGAAGAACTGTTATCCAACAGGAAGTGACATCTGGAAGAAACAGGCTCAGGAAGGGGCAATCAGAGGCCCTGCCATTTGGAGACAAAATAAGTAAGAAGACAGAAAATAGGAGCACAGACTGCAAACAAATAGGGGGTTAAAATGGACCACTGTTTTTCTCTACTTCCTGCACCACTGTCGACTGAAGGAAACTTTTGAGCATGCCATTATATCATTATATCTTATCCCTGCATGTCATTTGTATTTTTATTTACATGCGTTGTGTCTGTATTCTGATTTATAATAATTATATATTACAACAATCTGTATAATGTTTTTTTTTTATTCTTAAAAAATTAAGAAAAATCATATTCACTAACAGCACCTTTAACCCAGAAAGAGTCTGATAGCTGGGCAATTCAAATAATCTACTTTAGATTTATTGTTAAGTCAAATGGAAGTTGACTCTCTGAATAGTGATTCACCTTTATCAATCTTCTGCCAATAAACTAAAGAAAGTACCAAAGTACACAGTGACTGTGGTTTTGGTTTTGTTAGAAAACATTAACAAAACAGTTATCTGCAAGGATATGATCCTCCTGGTCAGGGTTTATCCAGAATGAATGCTATTAAGTAAAACACTTCAGATTAGAACCCATCTACAGACAGACCTCAAAGACACAAAAAAAGAAGACACTTGTAAAACAAAGCTAAGAATGCTTTCATCAAAAGAGAGAAGTAGCTGAGGCATAACCCTAAAGGCTTCTTAAAATAGGGGCAATGAGGTCTTGGAAGGAATCTCAAGGTTCTTCAGAGAAGAACTTTAGTTTTGTGTTTACTTAGGAAGTAAAAGGCCGTTTAACAAAGTCTCACTTTTCCACAGCAGCGTTTTTGGTCACTAACCCCATTATAATTCCTTCTTATTATACTTGCCAAGACCTAAACTTGGTGATATAGCCCCGAGTCACCTCAACATTTACCAGCTGAGCCCTAAATGTCCCAGCATGCTAGGTCATGCCACACGTAGCATCGTGGGCCTTGTGCTGACTATTCAACCAAGATACGCAATGGCAGCTATTCTTACACTTAGAGGAACGCTGTCAATGATTGCAGCATGTAATCACATAAAAAGCAGAAGTGGCCTAAGCTCCTTGTCAAGCTAGCCCAGCTAGATCCTTTATCACACGTCATAATCAAATAAACCACGAAAGCGAAAGAAAAGACAACACATGTCACTAAGATGACTTCCCAGAAAGACGAGCAAAAATGTCCAACTGCTTGGGCTTAACTGTGTTCCGGCCACGGTCACGGTTGCTACTATTGTTAAATCCATGAGGAAAAGACCCGTCACCACTTTTTAAGTTCGCCTCAGCGGCTATAGCTCAACACTGTGAATGGGCTAGCTAACTATCGAGAGCAAGGCACTAGCCTTAGCTGCCCAATCCAATTAGTACAAAGGCGACAGAACTGACCACACAAATGTTAGCTGGAATACTTTGACTCTCTTTCACACTCTTTGGGGGGGGTGGACATCTGCCCACACGGGCCTCATTCCTCCTCAGATCCTAGCCTCCGTCTGTCTTGAAATCTCTGACCCGTCCCCATCCTTCCGTTAAAGTCCTGAGGGCCGTTCCCTGGCCTACGTGAAGAGCTAAGCTGTGCTAAGTACAGGATGAGCAGTTTTTTCACAAGAAACGAATAGAAGATCTTCGGAAACAGCCGCTAGAAATACCTGTAGCTTTAGTTTGCTGTTCCCTTAGCTAGTAGTGAAATGGCGTTGCTCTGCGTTGACACCAGCACACTCCTGCCTTCCCAGGGCAGCTCCAACCCGGCTTTCTTCTGCGCTATCCGTCACAGAGAATCTGCTGTTTCTGGTTCGCGGGGGCGGGTCACAGTCAGCCTGCTAAGGAGCGCTCATTTTGTGAATCGTGGCACACCGAAGGGCATCAGTCGTCACATTACAAATAATAAGTAAAAAGTACCGCCCTTTCGACACATTCTTGGTTCGTAAATCTTACAAGACTGAAAGAGGAGTGGTCCAGTGCACTTCCCCAAAGTCTACAGACGGGAGTACTATATTTGTATGACAAGTTCTAGCAGATCTTTGCTTATGGCTAACGGCAATATTTATGTAATTATAAACTAAGAGAGTGGGATGGTATTAATTTAATGCACATTCTGCTATATTTTACATTGCATTAAAAATTACAAACACAGAAACTATGTGTTATGACATAGTTTATAAAAACAGTCATAGCTATTTATGTCAGATAAGGTCATCTTTAAACTCAGTGTGTCATGTCAAGATCACAGACAAAAAAGAAAGTGTATGAAAGCTCCTCCATGCTGAAAGGCTTAGAGTCAAGTCAGTGCTCCTCTGCAGCCACTGCTTGCCCTGCAGTCTGAAGCTCTGCCTCATACTGCTTCTTTAGACCTTTCAGATACATTCGCAGGCTATCGGGGTCTAGTCTGGAGTTTCTTGCAGTCTGCAGCAGGCGCGTGGAGAGGTGGTACACGACTCGCTGCCTCTGAGTTTCTGGATCAGTGTGATGTTTAGCCTGAAAGAATAATACATGTTAGGTCTTCTCTTTTAATCCAGCAATTCTCTGATTTTAACCAGGGTTATTAACTGTAAAATACATATTTAGCCAAGACACAGCATCTGTCTCTCCGGGTCTAATGCTGACTACCTGCCAATTCAAATTTGTTATACTATGGCACAAATATGGCACCTTCCATATAAGCACAGGATGAAATGAACTGTTAATTAAAGGCACAGAGAAGAAGTTGAAGACCCAAAGATGTTAAGGAAAAAAGTGAAAAACTGAACTTTCTAAACCATACCAAAAACTGTTGGCTAACTTTCGAAGCAATTGTCTTTGCCTCTTGAATTGTGCTTGAAGGAAGGGCAGTCATTTCTGCTGCTCTCAGACCTGGAAAAACAAAAACAAGCTCTGTGACCGCTTCCATGAAAAATCCCAATGTTGTTGGATTTCACAGACTCTGTACCATAGTGTCTTTCTTCAGAGGATCCTCGATTCAGCAAATATGTGTATACCACGTTCTCTGCACCAGTGTCACCACTGCGTGTATGCTGAACCTGCATGTGCTGGTTTTCCACATTCGGGTAGAGAGACTCCAGCTGGCACAGCTCGAGGAAGTGTGTAGCAAACAGAGTGAACGCCTGCAAGAAACAGGACACACCTTGAAAATTAAGTAAGAATGTCCAATCTCTTTGTTGGTTCTACCGTTCCACTGTTGATCTTAGAGGTGTAACAAAAGGTTATAATAAATTAAGTAGTTAATATGGTGCATAAGAACCCAAACCATCTGGTTTTCAATTTAGGGAGAGGAGTGGTGATGCAGGGCTGTACTAGGGCATACTCTACCTTCAGGCCAAGGAGGAACTCGCAGACTGAGTGACAAATACCAATCCCTTCCTCAGCACTGGTACTACGCCCCAACTCGTCTATAATAATCAGGGACTTGTCACTTGCGTTGTGGATTATGTAAGAGATCTTTTGGACAGAAACGCTCAGTTAATTACATATTCATGATCTTTTTGATTGAGGTTTTTTTGTTTTGTTTTGTTTTCCTCAAATGTAACTTAGGAACACGTACCTCCTTCATTTCTAACATGAAGGTGGAAGAGTTCGTTTCAAAATCATCATCTACACCAATTCTGGTGAAAATCTGATCAGCAACACGAAAACAAGCATACTCAGCGGGGACGAAAGAGCCTGAAATAAAAATACTGGGTTGAATTAATGCGCAGAAATGAACAGGCCTACATTTAATATTCATATAGGGAGGGTGGGTTAAAAAAAACTTCCAGCTGACCAATCTGAGCCATGATCTGACACAGCGCCACCTGTCTGAGGTAAGTGGATTTGCCACTCATGTTGGGTCCTGTTATGATGACAAAGTTGCTGCCCTCAGAGATGTAGCTATTGTTCGATACGGGCTGCTGTCTGCCAATTCGCTCCAGAATTGGGTGACGGCCCTGTTTGATCGCCAGCGTGTCTGTAAACTCTGGACGCACTGGCAGACAGAACAGAAAAACACAAAACAATAACTCTGTCTACATACCGAGCCTTACATTCATTACTAATGTCTAATTTCTAATCTGATATCTAAGTTTCTAACACGCACATGCCATCCATAAAATTACATTTATATACACTATTTATTATTGGTTCAATTAACGGTGTCACAATATAGTAACACAGCAATTTCTGACAGAGGTGGGTGTAGAGGTAAGGCAGTCAGCTCCTCTGCTGGGGAGATTTGTCTCGGTAAGTACAGCACACCAGTGCGCAGTTATGTAAGTAGGGTAATCTGAGTACAAGCTGGCTGGGATAGAAAGGGGGCAGGCAGTCAGCACGTGTCTATAACGAGACACTTTCAGACAGCTGAGGGCCAGCACTCACCACCCACATGGCTGATTGGGTTGGTGCTGCCCACGACAGACAGAAAAGAACTGAGGCCAGCAGAGCTGCCAGCTCAGTAGAGACATTTCTGGCTGTCATGTGTGACAGTGGCTGGGTGCTGCCTTGTGCAGCACAAAGCACACCTTCAGACAACAGTTCAGCATTCCTCATGGTTAATTTGACAGTCTGACTGACTTGAGAGCTGAACTCAACAGTGATTCACGCTTACCGTAGTCTGAGATGGTGCATGCATTTGCCAGGGACAGCAACATGTCCAACATGGATAGAGCATCAGAGAGCTTATAAAGGCAGTGAATGTGCTCATGGATAGTTCTCAGCAGCTGGCATATCACCCTGTATGGAGGCAGGTTACATGAACTGAATAGAAATTATAGCTAATAAACATTGCCCCCTGGTGGACAGAGAGTATAACAACCTTTAATAAATATGTCCTTATAAGCATAATTAAAAACAGAACTTGGCCACGGAGGAAAATTTACATTCCCCAGTTTATTGCATGAGTTGAATAATTGGTTTTAAAGGAGTTAAGTAACCCCTTAAATAACATCAGCTGGTAAAGATTAGTAAATCAGATCAAAGTTCTGCTATTACTGTGCAAAAGTCTTGACCCAACCCTTATTTCCTCATGTTTTGCTTCCAAAGAGCCAAAACTTCCTGTAATTTTTTATTTGTCTTGAGCAATAGCTCTCCAGGCTTTCTGAAGGTCTTTCAAAGTTTTTCTTTGGACACTTGCTGATTTTTCACAAATTTTCTGTGCAGTCCTTGCTCTTGACAATTTTCCGAGGACTGTTGTTTAGTTTGTTAAGCCACTTCATGCTGATCTATTATTCATTCAAGCATTAAAAAGGATCAAACGCTTAGCAAAGAACCCATTTTAAATTGCATCTTTAGAAACTTTGTTACCGGCAGCCTACCACAAAAGACATACATTATTCTAATGTCTTTAGTTGATTCTATGAAATTGCCAAAGATAACAAAGTTTTACAACATAAAACTGTATTTTTGAAGCAACAAGGTGAATCTCAAAAAGCTATTAACCAAAAACTTAGCACATCTCGACATGGTGTGCAGCGTGTCTTTGATAATGAACTTGATATGAAATTTGATCATGAACAAGTGAAGGACAAAAGAAATGGCAAGCCTAAAAGACTATCTACAGGAGATGAATAGTATCTGAAAAATCATCAGAAATTATTTCAGTGGCTGTTAAGAAGCCATTAGTAATGAAGGAAAACAGGGAGGAAAAAAATGAGGTATGCTTGAATAACACGATAATTGTACTGAAAATCGGTAGCAACAACTCTTATGGAGAGTTTAACCCAAATTTTAAAGTTTTGGCTCCAATTTTTAAATTTTTTAGAAAAATATAAAGAAATGAGGGGCGACTCAAGACTTTTGCACAACACTGTACAAAACTCTAAAACTACTAAGAACAGTCATAGCACAAAGCTATATTCCTTCATCACAACTTACTGTTCGTGTTTTTAAGTCACAAGATCATGATCTACTCACACATAAGACATGTGAAAGATTTCCCTCAGGGCCTCCTCACAACGGCTGTTCATCTTCATCAGGTCTGCAGTGATGAAGCCATAGTTGTTCTTGTGTTTAGTTACCTGAGGTGGAAAGATGTTGAAATGCAGGTTTTTTTCTCTTCATTCAATGTCAACCCTATTGTCCCAACTGTGGCAATTTAGCTTCCTTTATTAACAACTAATGCTGAGTTATATTTTTGCTATAACGCTGGCTGCCTTCAGTGGACCTTACTTTGATGAACTCTGAGGGGAGTTTCCCTTCTGGTAAGATTAGTCCTTCAAGCTTCAGCTGGATGAAGAAACCTCGAGTTGTGCTGAAGCTAGTACGCATTGGCAAGCCATATTTCTCCCCCAGCTGGTTCACAAGCCCTGTGCAGCACAATGACATGAAGCATGGCTAAAGGTAAAAACAGGCTACCTCAACATTGCAAGACAAAGCGATCTGGTAAGCATTAACACCTGCAATGTCGTCCACTATCTCAGTGTAAGCTTTCCGGGCAATGTCGAGAAACTCATTGATGTTCGGGCGCACAGCGTAACACTTCTGGGTGCGCATGTTAAGGCTACCTTTGAGGTAAGTTGTGTCATAATTGATCACAGTCTTGATCTGCTCCAGGATCATGTCAAACCTGAGGCAGACATAAATGTATACAGTGGAATGAGTCTGTAGACAGGAGACTGTAACTAGCAAATTCAGTTCATCATACATAAGAACAGAATTAACAACCTGTTATCTTCAAGTGTTGTACTGTATGCCTTGAGCAGAGCTGTGTTGCAGTTCTTCAGCACCACCTGTTTATATGGTATACAGCTTTAACAAAGATTTAGTATTTGCATTATAACTAAGTCACAATTAGCTTTTAATGAATTCATTGTTTTCCTATTCTGTCCTTGGCTATTGGGTGATTTTGTTTGAGGATGTTAGCAGCACAGACCCTTAACCTTGGCACCAGGTCCAGTGTGTGTTTCAGCTGAATGACATGTGTAATCTTTGCTTCAGCAACTTGAAACTGTAGGAAAAAAGTATCAGTAATGACAAATGCACAGTAGTAAACAAACAGAATACTGTCACAAGCACTGAAAATACTGCACGTACTGTTTCCTGCTTTGGGATTTGGACAAGAACTGAGAGCAGCTGGTCAATGTCAAGGAAATGATTTATGGCTAAAAGGGCCAGAGGAACAAACAGTCAATGAAGATATGCTCCAATTTTCAGTATGTAGAATATTTATAATGATTAAAAACTTTTTGTGTCTGTTTCCAACCATTCTTTAAGCCAAAGAAAAGCTCCTCATCTTCCAGCAGCTCTTGTATGGTGTCCAAGCGAGTGTTGATTGTTTCCACATCAACTAGAGGCTCCAAAATGTTGGAGCGCAACCTTCTGGCACCACCAGGTGTTTTTGTGTGGTTGAGTACCCCGAAAAGCGTATGGTCACTCCTAGAATAAGAAAAAGCACAGTCAGACTGCATGACAGAGAAACTACATAAAAAGATGTCATTCTTGCTATCGCTTTCCATCTCACCTGTGGTTTCTATTATTAACCACCAATTCCAAGTTAGAGGCAGATGCTGAGTCAATCATGGCTGTCTGCTCACTCCCTTTAAAGCTCACTTTAAGGGACTTGGCAACGTAGACAGAGTTCTGGAGGAACTCTACGTACTTCAGCAAAGCAGCTGCAGCTGCTAGGCAATAATACCTAAAAAAAAAAATGTTTTATTACATTGGCCAATGAGAAAATTATTAGGCTACAGTATCTCTCTATGTATCAATAGCATACTTAGCTTGAACTTCCATAACAACAGTGCTGAATTCTGGGGCACACAGCTGCTGAATGTACTCCAGCCCCTTCTTCTCATTAAAATACTTCCTTTGCACTGCAGTGAAAGGGACACCCTGAAGAAAAAATACCAAATAAAATTCAGTTTGCACCACACACTTAGCAACTCAGTGAATACTTGAGCACAAGTTGGCTACTCTCTACTTAAAGTGGAAATTTGTTTAAAAGAATTGTGTTATTGTTGCATTTGTACCGGAAAATTCTCAGTGATGAGCTTGAACAGCTTTGTTCCTTTCCCCTTCTCACTGGCTGTGTCTGCCATCAGTATTTCCACTGGGACCAAGATGTGGATCTTGGTTATGACCTTCAGATGAATAATACATGACTGAAATATGAATTCCATGTCTCTCAGTCTGTTCTGAGTGCTAAATGACAGTAGGACAAGGGCGGTTTACCTTGGCATATGTTCCTGTATCTGCAAACTGAGAGAGTACAAGCTCTGGGCATTTCAAATCGAGACTAGCCATGCCAATCTCTCCTCTGGCTAAGCCACGTCCTTCAACTACTACCACAACCACAGAAGCACCAGTGTTTGTGGATCCAGATGAGCAACTTGTTCCTGCATAAACAGAGCTTTGTTATTAATAATACCTTATTTTAAAAACTGCTTAATTAAGGGACTGTGCATGTATACCAGGTGCCCCAGCAGACCCTGGGGTCCTTCTATGTCTCGGTGTTCCTCCATGGCTGTTGAAAGATGAGCTCTCTGAACAAGATGAAAGGAGCAATGAAGCTGTCTTGCCTATTCTAAAGCTGCTGGGTAACTGACCTACAGAAATAGGAAACATAAGAAAAGAGGTGTAGTACAGTATTATTACTGCTGTGTCATTCCCAGAGCCAAATTTTGATGGGTGCCCCAATTGCTATCAATTGAAAAAAAAAAAAAAAGATAATTTCAATACAGAAATGTCAATGTTAGCAAGTTTTTTGGTATCTAACCTCACTTCCCCCATAATAAAACTTGCTAATGTTAGCACATCACCTGAGGCCATTCCAGATATTGGGACATGGCGGGAGCTCGTACTGCCCTCATTTAAACTTTGCTTTGATGAAGCAGATGAAGCTGATGCGACACCACAAGAGGCGGTTTCGTTCGGTCCACTTTTGTCCTGAGGTAATGTATCCCACGACTGTTCACATGCTGAGGTGTAACCGTCAGTTACCTCCTCTGTGCTGCTGGCAAACATTTTAAACCCATGCAGAGGAAGGACAACGGACAAACACAGACTCAGATGTATATTTGTAATATTCCGTTATTACACTTCGACAAACAGTATGAAGTTGCCAGTTCTCTCAGCTAGCAAGCATAATTACCGCCACACCGATTGCAGTGGCACGCGAACATGTCACGGCTTCCCGACGTCAGCATCTCACCGCTGCACAAGTTAATCGTGGTAATATTTATTTATCTATTTTTTATATTATTTTCTGTTCGTCAGTCATTAATAACAGTTATTGTAATAAAAAAAATTAACAAAAAATAAATGTTAAAGAAAAATCACAAGTAATTATATTGTTAAGAGTAGTTCCTGACCGCAACTATTCATTAAGTTGAAGTGAAAAAAAAAAAGTAAGAAAAAAAAAACAGTTTAAGCCTTAATTCTCTAAAAGGAAGCATGCTTCTTGGCGTGCTGGCCTCTATGCGATAAACACACGCTTATTATAAAAAAGTTTTTAAAATGTGTTACGGTGGAAGGCCTCCAATCAATCGTTCATGTTGTCTGCTCTTTAATTTTCACATTGCATTTTTTTTTTTACAACTTCTGTTTAAATTCTCTTTGAGTTTTTGCTTTTGAAATTTTATTTTCATTGTATTATTGTTATTAACAAATTATAAGATACGTTTTTCTTGTCTTATCGTATATTTTTGTGATGCCATACACTTTTGTATTTTTAAAATAATAAGATAGAAATAATATAAATAAAAAACTTTTATAAAGCGTCAACTCTGTGCACCAGACCTAATGTTTGGCGAGGTAACTCTTTTATTTAGAAAAATATATCAGACCGGAAGTTTTATTTCTATTCCTGTTTTGGCCAACATGGCGGCCAGGGCAAACGAGAGTGAATATTTTGTCAGAGAAATAGAGAAAAACGACGGCTGTGCCCTAAAAGTCAACCAGTGCTACTTGGGAGACGTTGGCTGCGTTGTGTGGGATGCCGCTATTGTTCTCGCAAAGTATTTAGAGACAAAGGAGTTTTACGATCCGTCTTCAGGTGTGAACATTTGGTCTGGTAGGAGTGTGCTAGAGTTGGGAGCTGGGACGGGAGTAGTTGGTCTTATGGCAGCAACGCTAGGGTGAGTTATTTATTTATATGTGATCTTAGTGTTGTGTTTAAATATAAAAAAATTTAAATGTCATTCCTTGCACTACTACTATCTTCTAGTAATCATATTTGAAAAGTCAGTATTGGTGATTTATTAATATTTAAAAATGTTTTCCTGCAGAGCACAGGTAATAGTAACAGACCTGGAAGATTTACAGACCCTGTTGAAGGCGAACATCCAAGAAAACCAGGCGCTTATGAGCAGTGGATCCATAACTGCCAAGGTACTGAAATGGTTTGTACTTATATTTCCTATTTTTTATGCTCCTAATATAGATTTCACAGTAAAAAACAAAAAACTAAGCATTTTTATAGCGTTTTTCTTAGTCATTAAGGACCCAAAGTGCTTTACACTACATTCAGTCATTCACACACAGGCGATGGCAAGCTACATTGTAGCTACATTGACCAAGGATGCTTGGCATGTAGACTGAAGGAGCCTGGAATCAAACCACCGACCTTCCCGGTTAGGTAGACCCGCTCTACCACCTGAGCTACAGCCACCTGAATAATACACCAGCGGGACATTCAGCATATGGTTAATATTTTATTTCCACTATTACAGGGGTGAAGATGTGTCTGAATTCTTGCCTCCACCAGATTTTGTCCTTATGGCAGATTGCATCTATTATGAGCAGGTACTTTCCTGTAGTTTTCAATCCATTATGATCCCCTGCAAGATTGCAACATCACAATCATTCTGAAAAAGTGTTGTATTTCTCATTGTGAGTCATCACTTATCACCATACAGTCAATTGTTCCACTGGTGGAGAGCTTGAAGCTGCTTTGTGGACCAGAGACCTGTGTTGTTTGCTGCTATGAGCAGCGCACTGAGGGTGTCAACCCAGAAGTGGAAAGGCAGTTTTTTGAGGTTAGAATTTGTTTTTATTTCCACAAACTAAGTGGAGATATTTGTCATAACTCTCATCTGACCTGCTCTCTTTTCTTTTTAAGTTGCTGCAACAGAACTTTTGCTGTGAGGAGATTCCTTCAGAGAAACAAGATCCAGAGTTTAGCAGTCCAGACATCCACATTCTGCACATTCGAAGAAAAGGACTCTGATTGTGACATAGAAACTTGGAGCAGTGTACTGAGCTTGTTTAAGATATTACATTTTTTAACTTTTTAAAGGGAAACATGCTGTTAAATTACTGTTTCTGTTATTTGACTGGAGCACACATGATTAAATCAACACACAGACACATTTTTTTTCATGCTCTTTAAAAGAGTAGAATTATGTTTCAGTCCATGTAGTTCTATTGCTGTGAAGCTAGATGGCAGACGTGTGCAAGCACAAAGAGGGGAAACAAGTGCATTGTTTGAGCAAGAGGCATCAACCCCATGGCTTTTTGCAGTTCTTGTTTATACAAAATACCGTTAAGCAGATGTGAAAGTGAAGCCTTTACGCCCGAGGCATCCGCAGAGAGCTGCAAACATGAAACCTATTGGACCTCTGCTCTTGAGCACACATATTTTCCCTTTTTTATATAATTAAACTTGGACTATTTAGTGAATGATAATTAAATAATTGGATAATATGTACAATTACATGTTTACATAAAAATGTTGACAACCTCATGCAGAAACAAGCACCTGATGACAGTGATGAGTACTGGTTACAGTGGTTTTCTTTGGGATTTTCTTTTTTTCTTGTGAATTATGTAAATTCAGCCACTTTAATTGCATGCACTGATTATTTAAAGAGCCAGGCTGCTCACTCAACAATGAAATATTAAGCAGTGAAGACAGTTTTGTTAACTTTTCATATGAAGTGAGGTTATGGTAACAACTCTAACGTATGACTAAAAATTTCAATCCATATCTTTATGTGGCATCCCCAGTCTTTAAAAACAGAGGACAACAGTGATCTGCAATGCCAGCTTTTGCCGTCCATGTGAGGGGAATTCCACTCAAAGCCCCAGATTAGGTGGAAGATTATGGCTCCTTTTCAAGCATAAAACCATGAAGTACGCCCCATACTCCCACAGGCATGCAGGGGCCCCTCACTGCCTTTCATGCTGCTGTCTGTTTACACAGTAGAGCTGTAGTGTAATGATCAGGTTGGCCTCAAACACTCAGGCCAAATAAAATGTTAATGCTGAAGCTGACAGGGTGAGGTGCCCCTAAATACTCAAATTGATTTATGAATGAAATAGCACAATAGAACCAAGTTTCATTACATATTAATGAGATGGTCAAACATGATCACTGGATGAGTGCAACACTTGCCTATTTTAATAGGCAGAATACCCCACTGTATATAAATTTCCCTGAATTTAAGAGTTGTAATTATTAGAGCAGACATAAGTGGCTAATAATGCTAACGGTGCGGGTGCTTCAGCTTTTGTAAGAGACCACATGAAAACATGGAACAAATTCTGTTCCAGCTAACAAACTGATTGTCAACCAGTCTCTTCTAACTGTACACGTGGAATGTTTAAAATGAGCATTTGATCAAGAGAGGCAGAGGTGCAGGGGGATCGAATCAGATTATAGATGCTGGTTGATGACAATGCTTGTGAAGAAAGGAGCAAGTGAGTTTAGTTACTCTAAATAACTACAACAGATCATGTAAGATAATCATTCCCCATGGCCCTCCTGTGCCACTCTTACTTGCACATGTGCAGCTGGACTGTTACAGTCAGAATTAACTTGTGGTTAAGGTCTGCTTTGGTTTGGCTGGGACACATTTCGCTAATTAATTTGACTCACAGCTGGTATTAAGTCCATGTCCCCCAGTGTGGTGGGTACAGGACCCAGAGGGGTTACTGAGGAGATTAGAGGGGTAAAGGGGAGCTCCATTATTCTGTGTCAACACGTCCATCCCCCACCTCATCCATGGGTCTTCCACTTAAGTAACTCAGAATCTATTTGCCCATCCCTGGTGTTTTCCTTAAATGTTAACCAAAAATAATTAAAACGGTGTAGTTGTGCTGTTCCTGTGGATGACTAATTAGGCTCACACAACAAGGGAATAGGGAGGCCCACTGTAAATGAGGACAGCCCACAGTGAAGCAGCAGTAGTGTCTCTGTAATCTGTTATCATATATATCATACACACATACACATTACTGTGGATTCTGGTAACCATCAAGACAGAATGGGGGCATTTTCTGCCAACAGATGGTGCTATAAGTAGGAATAACTCTTAATGGTGTGGAAAACCTGTATTTGGAACATAAGTCACACTTGTTTTTTGTTTTTTTAAGTTGAGTTACTTGATCATTGTCAATTCATGGGCTAGTGAACACCTGCAGTGGATTCCATAATCAGCATGCAACCTTTAAGATTCTTGTAAAACAATTTAACATGAGGTAGCAGTGCAGCACTCCCCCCCCAATACCAGATGGGTGGAGGAGAGTCTGACTCCAGCAGTCTGTGTGGTGCGCTCAACTCTGCTGCATCACAGCCAAGTGACACAGAGGCTCCTTTGTGTCACCATCATCACGCTGCCTGGAGCCAAGAGACACTGCTCCAGAAAGGAAGACTCATTTTCTCACTAACTATTAGGGAGTGGCTCAAGAATAGACATCAAACTGGGCTGATTAAAAATAGAAGAAGGGCTGCATCAAAGAGTGACTCCTCTGATTCCGCAAAGGTGTATCCGCGCACACAGATCACCCCCCCCCCCCCCCCCCCCCCCCCCCCCCCCCCCCCCCCCCCCCCCCCCCCCCCCCCCCCCCCCACCCCCCACCCCCCCCACCCCCCCCCCCCCCACCCCCCCCCACCCCCCCCCCCTCCACCCCCCCCACCCACACCCCCCCCCCCCCCTCCCCCCTCCCTCCATTTTACATAGCAATCTGAGCCTGACTGAACTTTACGGTGCACCAAGAGGGAGCCGGCCAGACCTCGGTTACCAAACAGAGCCCTGTATTTATTATCTTTCAGATGTCTCATTATCCTCATCTGGAAAGATGGGACACAACAATGCTAATAATCTGCAGCACTCATTGTTCATTGGATCTGAGAGCAAGAGGTGGTACCGTGCCAGGGAAGCAAAGCCCAATGGGACAACTAGCTTATAGAAACACAATGGTGCCCCCCTCCCCAACACACCCCTGCAGGGGAACAGGGGGAGGGCGGGGGCGCTGTTAAGACAGCTGTGCTGCAGTTGAGAGGGGAGCACTGTGAGAATACTGCACACACTTTACTCTTCTTTCATCCCCGTTAGTGCACTAATGTCAACGCTACACCTGTAATGACATTTTGTTAATGAAAGGTCATTTGATGGCAATATGAGGTTTTAAATTAATATGTATAATATCCACACACACACACATTATTTATATCTACACGTGCAGTGTATGTGGCACAGTCGTGGTCATTTACTGATGTCAGCAAAAAATTTAGTAGTTTATTGATCCCTTGGTTGAAATACCAAAGCTTCTGTGACTTCACTTCCTGTGACTGCCGTCTCCACGGCATACTAGTGCAGTGATGGATTTGTCATAAAGATGTGCGGTGGTCCGGCACAGAGGGAAGAATTTTAGAGCAGGGAAGCAGTGTGCTGTGTGTAAAGTTTCCCTGAGTCATTACCTCACAGCAGTCTGAATCCAGACTGTGTGTGTGTGTGTGTGTGTGTGTGTGTGCGTAGCATCGCCTGGCTCGCCATAGATCTGAGACTTCCTTCCAAACCCAAACTGTTGTTTAATCCAGATGCACTGTCACGCGAAACACTGACTCTGCTGTAATTACAGCGATCTTGTCAGATACACAGATGTAGTCAGTCATGGAGCGTGACAGTGTGGCAGCGAGCTCCTGAGGAAAGTCTCTGAGTTCACTTTGCATTGATCTTCATCATCCTGTCAGCGAGTGTGTGAAGGCTGTGGGTGACTCCATGTGGTTGGTGGATACCGCTCCTGGGTGAATGACTGCTGTCTACAGTAGTGAACACTCCAGCGTTAAAATCACTGCTTAGTGGCTCATCCTTTAACAGTGTGGAAGTTTGTCATGTGGCAATAGAATAGCAGATGCCACATGACAAAGGTCACTGTTCTGTGTGCTGTATGACTAGGCCTTAGGCAAATGCATTAAATAAGTAATCTAAAAAACAAAAAACTGATTTAATTTTACTTCAGAAACAGACACTAAAATTTCTGTTCCTTGCAAGCAAGACACTCGAGAGGCCTCAAGCTGCAGCACCATTTCTGCCTGCCCCCTCCTCCTCCCAGTCTGTAGCACTTCTGACACCTGAAAGCAACTATGGTTAACACTCTTTACTCTATTCGTGGTGCTGTTCGAAAAACAGCGCATTGTTCCACAGTTAAACTAGTGCACACATAAACATTTGATCACTTTTCAAGAGTACTCTGTGGACACATTTATGTCTAATGGAAAATAAATACAAGCTCCGAGGTTTAAAAACAGAACTGAACAGATTGGATGTCAGCCAGCGAAACGGTTTTCTTTGTGACCTAAATTAGTTAATGCCTGTATGAGCACTTTGTCTGTGCAATAACAAACAAATTGGATATGTCAGGTGGACTTTCAGCTCTTAACAGTCATTTTCTGGTTCTCTGCAGTTTCACCACAGTAAGCAACCTTCAGTTCAGATATGAATGGAATGTGTTTTGGACTTATGCCCAGAGTGCACCTTGCATATCACAGCCTCATATTTTCAACCTCATGTAACTGGCCAGCACTACACAGCATTACTCACTATCAAAACCACAACATGCTTTTAGGAAACCTCATTTATAAACAAAACCTACTCTAAAACACCTGCAATCAAAACAAATTCCAGCCCCAGCTACAGTACCGAAAGAAAAAGGCAGCATTTACCATGGCATTCTACAGCGTTAACCTCAACAGGAAACCTGAAACGACTTTCAGCCACTTCCGGACCAGTTTTAAACTGAGCTCTGTGAGAGTTCATTATTAACAACACACTCAGAGAAGGGGCACGGGATTTAACCAGAGAACAGAGCGCGAGCGATAGTGTTTTATAACCAAAGAGGTTGTTTTATTGTCCCTGAGAATAAGCCACTGAGCTAAGCTCTTCAAACCGTGGCTTAAAGTAAGTGTTCACTCCTACCATTTGGCAGATAAATAATAATGGTGTTTAGTTTTGTGAGCAAAAATATGTGTCTGCATGCATCTCAAATCCTTGGGTGATTAGTTAGAAGGGTGTGGCCGTCATCCTGCAGGCCAACATTAAAGCAGCAATGACTATATTCAGGGCCTGCAGTCAGAAAATGAGCATTACATTGGCGCTACCTTCACAAATGTTATCTGCAGCTGGAGTTTAGAGGAAGTGAAGACAAGTGAGGAAGACAAACCACACCCCTGAAAACCACAAGCACAATTCAGTTCTAAGCATGGGAGGAGTACAGCTACAATGCTACCCACAACAGATTCTCCTGAGTAGTTTAAAAACTTTTGAAGTTGACTAATGAAGGACAAGCCCTTATTCAGTTAAAAAAAAAAAGTATTCCAATATTGCAGGACTTGCAAAGATTCTCTTTCGATTTCTCCCCGCTCTTCCTCTTTCAGTATAGCGTAGAGGAACTCATTGGAAACGTGCAGCAGCCAGCAACCAGTGTGATACCAAAAACACCAGGTCACACTGGCAGAGATCCCATCAGGCCGTTGTCCTGGGAACCACACCAACAAACATGCATTTTGGCCGGCTAAGACAAATCTGTCATACACATTCTTGCACAGACCAGTGGAAGTTTAAGCCCTTCTTATTCTGCAAATTATGACACTGGTGACTCATGAGAAACAAGTGCTGATTATCCTCATTTGCTGGTGCGGTCCTGATAGAACCAGTTTCTTTGCTGCTGTAAAAACAGTCAATTTTGCTACAATCCTAATGCTTCATAAAAAAAGGACACATTTCATTACTTAAAGTAAATGTTACTGAGCTTACTTCTGTGACCTAACACCCATTTCTAACCATTCCTCCCAGCAAAAGTAAGGAATTTTTGCTGAGTGCAGAGGGAGTTGACAGAAGGGCCGGGAGGTCTCATCTTTACAGAAAAGAGGTCATAAAACTTGCTTACACTCTCTGTCCTTGCCCCAGGGCCCAAGTGTTGCCAATAAAGCTGGAGGATCATATGGTTGTAATGAAGTGGTGGGAACCAAAGTGGCCATTACAGCCCAATTAAGCTGCCATCAGTGTCTAATGGAGGCCCCTAGACCTAGCTCTTACTGAAAGCAAGTATTTACACATACCTTTTGAAGCTTGGATACTTTGACAGTGGTTGTAGCTGATCTTAAATCACAAATCAGTGCTGCATTATGTATGTGGGTTATGTGAAACATCATTGGTAGAAGCAGAGTCATATCGACGTCACCTGACCTGTCTGACGGAAACCTCCGTTGTGCTAAAGCAAACATCCTGAGGCCCCTGCAGCAACGTACTAAACACAAATTTTCCACAAAACAAATGCTGCCATGAGATTATATATATATATATATATATATAAAATAAAAAAACTCTAATAGATAATAATAGCTATGAAACACAATTCATCACCTTACAGTAAAGGCAAGTATGCACTTTATTACTAGCTTTCATAGTGTAAGTTTCAATGGAAAAGACACAAAGTCCTTAAGCATGCTGAGCCGAAAAATGCCAGCTAATCTTTTGTTGTTCTAAACACAGCAGCCAGATGAACACGAGTGCTGTCTTTGGCATAAAGAAAATCCCATTTGTTAACCAGCTTCAACGGAAACATTTGTTTTCCGTGTCCTAACTGACAAATTTAAATATTTACAAGAAATACTTTGCAAAAATATATTCTGAGTTGTACTAACCCCTAAAGCTGTCAGTGACAATGTAGTGTATGCATGTCTGCTCGAACTAGGAAGAAGCGCATACAAGCAAGAAAGTCCATGTTTTAGAAGTATGAATTGAACAGACTGCAAAAACTATTTCTAGTCTGCTAGTTGGTGCTTATGTTTATCTTGCAAGAGTACACACTGATTATTCATGGTACTATCCTTGTTATACAGCTGTTGGCATTTTCAAAGGATGTAGAAATGATCTTAACGCAGTCATGAGAGGCTCCTTAAAAAGTAGGACATGTGTTCCCAGCAGCAGTTTCTCCGATATACCCTACAGCAGGGGTCACCAACCTTTTTGAAAGTGAGAGCTACGTCTTGGGTACTCATTAATGTGAAGGGCTACCAGTTTGACACACACTTCTGAAATAACAAATTTCCTCAATTTAATTTTAATTATATGTTATCATTAATAATTAATGTAATTCATCTATGTAAAGACACTGATTATGGCAACTGTTTCTGTGGAGACCAGCTAGCGCTGTTCTAATATTTAAAAATAAACTTTTTTAAAATATATTATCTCTAACAAATTGACACCAATGCAGTTGTGATTTTTAAAAAATAGCAACAAAAAATAAAAATAGATGGAGTTTACTGGTAAGTTGTTATAGTGAGCTATTTGCGGGCTACCTGGTGCCCGCGGGCACCATGTTGGTGACCCCTGCCCTACAGGCAAGCTACATTTTCACTTAATCAGAGAGCATTACTCAGACATATTCGAGTTTTCATTTCTGAACAGCAGGGGTTCTATTAGGCAGCTTGAATAAAAGCAACCAAGACCTTTTTTTTTTAAACTGCTGGTCCCAAGCAAAGGCAGACTCAGGAAGTTACAACTGACAGCTCAGCATCAACTTAACTATGGCTCACAAGCAACATTCAATAAGAATTCGCAATTCAGCTGTACATCTCCGCTGCCCTTACAAATGCCATGCAAACTATCATGTGGCTCTGTTGTTGTTCCAAAAAGAACAGCAGTTGGGACTTCCTGTTTTGTACATTTCCCCCCCCATTTACTGGCAAGAAAACTGAGGCCAGCAATGTAGTCTAAGGGGTGAACATATAAACATTCATGGAGAATGCCACTGAGCAGAGGGAGAGCTTTAAACATTTGAATTGTAAACTTGAGTTAATTAAAACAAACCTCAGATTACATTTTTCTGCTTTTAAAAGTTTACAGAAACTTGGAAAATGTTGTATCAACCACCAACTAAATTTAAGTCTTGAAAAAACAGAGACATAGAAGATTTAAAATCACTTTTTTAATAAGACATTACAATGATATTGTTCTGTACATGGTAACCCCAGTCAAAATAGGAGTAAGAGCTGCACCACAGGGTGTCATTCAACATTTCACCCGTAAACAGCTCCCTCTGACTGCATGACAGATGGATTCTGATGTAGGGTTAATGTACTTTCGTACTCATGCTACAGATATAGGCTATCATATAATGTCCCATTGCTGAGGCTAATCAACTGTGGTATCACATTGAGAGCTCAGAGCTGAATGACATTCCTTTGGAAAGATTGAGTCGACTGACTACGCATTACCCAAAAATCAAAAATGCATCCCGACAAGCATGTTTAAGAGTTACTGGAGGCCTATTTGTTGAATATTCAGCACAATTAGGTATCAAGACATGACACAAAAGGTCAATCAGTTAAATATATAGCCCACATAAGGGTATTGAGAGGGGTAACAAAACATGTCCAAAGTCATTCTTTTCCCTCCTCTGATGCCCCAACTGGTGAGAATGAAATGTAAGCATTGGTGATTTTTTTTTTCCTCAATACCATTGAGAATGAATACTTTTCATCACAGTACTTTCTTAAAACAAATGTCAAAGTCCTCCATGTAGGCTACATAACATTAAAGAGCTCACTTTAGAAGAAGGGGGGGAAAAAAAATCCAAGTTCAATGCAACAGAGACCGAAGAACCTTGAAACAAGCTTTAGTCCAAGAATTAAGATAAAAACTTCAGCTTCATTAGAAAAATTATACAAAACAGGAGAAAGAATAGGCAAAGGCGGTGATTTCTGTGGCTTCAACCTTAGGACCAATTAACTCAATATTCATCAAGCAAGCCCCAGAAATAATGAATGTGATATAGGCCTGCTACAGAGTACAAGCAAACTTTAAGCCGGCAAACCCAGTTAGAGATAAATTAGTCATGGGGTAAACATAGTATTAAAAAATAAATGGGAAATAATCAACTTTTCTTAACCATACTCATTTTGAGAAGTTATTTGTTACTTGCAACTTTATTATAGTTTTGACCTAAAACAGTCAGCAACTCAATCATTAAGATTTGTAATTTGAGGTTAGCCATGTCAAGCCCTCATATAGTCCATCACCTGTGGTCGCACAGGAGGGCTGAACATACCAATTCCTATCTCTGATGCGGGTCAATCCGAGCTTCTCTTGGATTTCGTGTGGCTTCATGGCATCCGGAAGGTCTTGCTTATTGGCGAATATCAAGATGATGGCATCCCTCATCTCACGGTCATTAATGATGCGGTGAAGTTCCTGCCTTGCTTCATCGATGCGATCCCTGTCTGCGCAATCCACCACAAAAATTAACCCTTGAGTGCCTGTGTAGTAGTGTCGCCACAAAGGACGAATCTTATCCTGGCCTCCGACATCCCATACGTTGAACTTGACGTTTTTGTAGGTCACAGTTTCCACATTGAAGCCAACTGTAGGGATTGTGGTCACAGACTGTCCGAGTTTCAGTTTGTAAAGGATTGTTGTCTTTCCAGCAGCATCAAGTCCAAGCATCAATATTCTCATCTCCTTGTTGCCAAATATTTTTGAGAGCATTTTCCCCATTTTGAACTCTTGTGCATATATATTCTGCGCCTACAGAGAAAAGTTTCTGATACCGTCTTGGTAATTACTCACTTAAGATTACAACTTCAGTTTTTATAATATCGTTACTGGTGAAAACATGACTCTGACGAGCGACTGGAGGTTAGAAAGTCAAAAGTCCTTAAGCATGTCAAACCTTAGCAGTACTTCGGGACTTCTCGTTAAAGTCTGTCAGGATCCTGTTGAGAGCGGGGACATTTACCTTCAGTAAATCACACGGGTTTCGGGGCCTATACACAACATGGCACGGTGTGGTTAAGAACTTGACACCAGCTGTTGCTGTGCGTTCATTGTATTGTGTAACACAACACAAAGCTGTGTGTGAAATTTGGGCAGGCTCGATTTAAAAAGTGAAGGGAGTAGACGCTGTCAGTATATAAGGCCTCCCCTCAAAAAAGCCGCGGTACTTGTGAATTCCTTGTGGTGTCTGTGTCTGGCGGTCCTCTTCACCGGGTGCGCCCTTGTTCTCGACCAGAGGAGAAAAGCAGCTTTCTGCGGCTACTCCATCAAGCGCTGTGCCGGGAAACTTCGCCGTGCGGGAAGGGACGACTTCGAGAATAACCTCTGTGACTCAGCAGCACATGTACCCACTCGCGGAACTCCTGTCCCCCCTGAAATGAAATTCGGTGGGAGGGTCAGACATGAAAAATTAGCTAGCTATGGCTCGTGGCTGTTTCACACAGGTAGTAGGCTAACATTCGCTAGCTTTCTGTCTAGCTAAGCTAGCCGCGAGCTAACTAGCTAACGGTAGTTAGCTCCAGAAAACTACTCTTATTTGGACGAATAATACACACGTTAATGACAAAATGTCTGGCACAAATCTCTATCGGTAAAACGGTTAATTCCAATATAAGTTACCTACCTCTTATCTACCCCTCCTTTCTCGAGAAATACACCCAGCTCTCGCCTTTCTCCTTTGAGTGGAGCTGGTCGCAGTGCCGCTACACCGGAAAGGTGTGGAGCTGCATTAACAGCCACTTCCTCCCGTCTGCTTCATTCAGCTACTGCCGCCTAGTACAGCACTGACTGTCTGGGTCATGGGGATAAACTATAGACCGTATTAAAACGCCATTTACAATAAAATTTCACGTCTGAAATAAAAGATTAAACGTAATCTGACGCTGCTTTCTTTTACGCCGTAAAGTTAACAGTAAATTAGCTAACAACAATTAAGGTAACTCGGCAACGTTATTCCTTATTCAAAACGGTTTCCAATAACGACATTAGTTTCACGTTATATATGAAAATGTTCTTTGGTAACAAACATAAATGGAAATACACTTCATGCCTAACGTGTTAAGTTTCAAATGTTTCTATCTGCCTACCGACGCTGTAGTAATGTTTATTAAAGTAATGTAACACCGCCCCCTTGTGGCTGTTTAAAGTCACCATCCAAACGTTATTGGCAATCATTTTGGGCACTTCTCTTTGTCTGTCCTCTGTTGTGTGGGATGCAGCAGGACAGGTGTTTTACTAAACCTTTGCTGTGCTCGTTGCTGCCGCTATGTAGTCATGTGCATTTACCCATTGGATTTATATGCAAACACTAGTGAACCAGCATGCATCCACAGTGCACCACTGATATCTGTCTGCACTGA